>NMRB01002540.1:37799-59915 GCA_002633025.1 Notospermus geniculatus | reverse complement strand
CCCCACTCTGCCCCGCCCCTGCCCCTCATTGTCTGCCCTTCCTCTCTATCTGCATACCCTGCATGTGTCCTTCACCAGGAAGACATTCCAGGAGGATGGGAACCCCAAGAACCTGACTGCTGTGCCGCAGATTCAGAGAACTGAGTCATACCCCTCCTTGCCCTTTCTTCATTCAATTTCCATTTTCTGATGTAGGGACCATCAAATTTGCTTTCAAGCAAAATTCACAGTTCTAGTTACATGTATTTACTAATACAGGTTAGAATATTACAAATGTAAAAAAATTCCCAATGCGCCCCAGTCTCTTCCCTATGCGACTAATAAACTCGTCATAAAGTCGGTGGATCACCCGCATTACGCGGCAGTTCAACATGGCAGTGTGTGATGACGTCATCAGAACGCACGTGGTAAGGAGAATTCGAAGTTATGAAGTCGGCAAGAAAACCGCCAATAAGAGAAGAATTGTCACTTAGTTACCTTTGGAACCCGCCTGTCCAGCGGTGTTCTACAGGGTGGCCCAAAAAAGCGCAACATGGGGAGCCCAATTTTGGTCACTTTCTAGTAGAACCTGGTGTCCCTTGGAGATTTAAAAGGTGGATGTTGCGCTTTTTTGGGGCACCCTGTATCAGCAATTCTTGTCTAAATGATTCTTGAAGGAGCCAGCGAGGATTAAGTATAAACTAGGAAAGAAGGTCCCTTTCCGACCACCGCTGATGTTAATTGGGTATGAGAGATGGTTCCCAGTCCGTGCATCGGGGAAGATCGTACACATTCAAATGCCAAAGGGAACACCCTATAAGAATGTTGTTGTATATGCTAACAAAGGTAGCTACTTTAGAATAGAGTACAAGACGTCTTTCTACAAAAGAATCGGAGGTTGTGTGGGATCTATTTACTTGGGTTACCTGTTGTTTTATTATTCTATCCAATGGAAACCAACCTGTCTCGTATATGACATTAAAAGGGGGACATTTGAAGGGAACCTAATTGTACGTAACAGAAATAAATGCGTTTCCCGTGGAGTAGCCTTTAACGTAAGTAAAGTCAAGTGTGATAGAATCTAATGACCCGTCTTCCTGATGTCCTCCTGCGTCGTTTTTTAAAGGATTATGAATCATGGTCTTTTGGAGTCCAGTGGGGATGGTAGCTCAACAGAGGGCAGCACACCGAAACCCGGTGTAACGTCGATCAGTGTTCCGCGTATTTCTGTGTTTTTATGTTTCCCAATCACTAAGATCGGGAACCACGTTGTTTTTGGTCATAGTGTCTGTGTGTGTATCTGTGTGTGTGTGTGTCCGTCTGTCAAGCCTTCATATCTTATCTCCTTCAAAAGCTACAGCTCTGGTAACACATCCTACCCCTAGGTTTGTCAACCTGGGCAATCCAATGAGCTAATCATTTTCAACATCAGATGTCTCCATCATGATGTAATCAACATATCAGACTTGATATTTTGTCCGTCACGCTTTTATCTGATGCCATAACTCAGCTCCTGCACACCGAAACCCGGTGTAACGTCGATCAGTGTTCCGCGTATTTCTGTGTTTTTATGTTTCCCAATCACTAAGATCGGGAACCACGTTGTTTTTGGTCATAGTGTCTGTGTGTGTATCTGTGTGTGTGTGTGTGTCCGTCTGTCAAGCCTTCATATCTTATCTCCTTCAAAAGCTACAGCTCTGGTAACACATCCTACCCCTAGGTTTGTCAACCTGGGCAATCCAATGAGCTAATCATTTTCAACATCAGATGTCTCCATCATGATGTAATCAACATATCAACATTTTGTCCGTCACGCTTTTATCTGATGCCATAACTCAGCTCCTTTAACACCTAGAGCAACAGAAACAAGTTCTACCCTTAGGTTTTCATACCCTAGGAATCGAATTGACTGATTACTTTTGATCCGAGATGTTGGGATCATGGTGATATCAATATCACAAATTTGATATTTTGAGATAACTTGCCATATTGTCAACTGAGCAACATGAAACATTAGTCTTAGTTCATGCCTGCTTATCCAAGGAGTGGACTGTGTTAAAATGCTTAGCCTGACGTGTCCGGGTGATTGAGATTTTGATATATCAAACTTGAGAATTTGAAATATCTCTGCCTGTGGTAGAGATAGAGGCATGATGATGCCCATTTTGATTATGCAACGACCTTGATGATCAGCGGTCAAGGTCAAACTTGGTAATTTGAAATATCTCTGCCTGTGGTAGAGGTACAGGCATGATATCACCCATGCTGTGGCGCGGCAGGTATTTTTTTATTCAGCCAAAGCCCTGGGGTAATGCAAACATGTCAGCTTTAATCCGACAATGTATTGTTGGGGAACATCACATATCGGGGGACATCACATTCTATTACACGGGCAAAATCTAAGCGCCCCCCAATGGAATGCAAAAGGTCGGCAATATATTTGCATGGATTTCCATGGATCTTTAATCATACGCAACTCTTGAATAACCAATCGACAACACGATACGATCAGACTTTTCAAACAGACTTCGGTGGTGTGTAACGGATCGCCACATTGCATTGGGTCGCACTTAAACCAGGAATCCACTGCTGATTTTCTGCGTTGCGACTTGCTTTGCAACCTGCTATAGTCCGGCGCAGCCTTCGCGCGACCCAGTGGAATGCGGACGTAGGCTTACCACAAACCACAGGCTGACCACAAATCTTATTCAACACACTACCCTTGAATAACCGATTGGACAGCGCGATCAAATTATACTTTGTTCCACTTTTACACGCGTAAAGGCGGTGACAGACTGGCGCGTAAGCAACGCGTCGGGAAGCGGTCAACCAGTCAGAGAGGCGTTAACACGGACTGAAACACCTACTGAAGAATCTGATTGGCGGAACGCCTGCACGACGCATCGCGTACGCGCCAGTCTGTCACCGCATTAACTAGGTAGCCGCAAGCTGTTGTCAGGTTTCGTATTTCCGACTTCCATTGGGTCGCGCGAAGGCTGCGCCGGACTTTATCTGCGATTGAGTACGACCACAAGGAACTGATACCGGTCGCCGACGGATTGCCGACTAAAATTGACCACGTATTCGCCATTGGTGGGAATCACGTCTAGGGATTTCACTGCGTACCGCGATCGAGCGCCCAGTTGCAAAGCAAGTCGCACCGCAAAATCAGCTTGAAAATCAATGGTGGATTCCTAGCTTTAGATGTTGCCGGACTATATAGGATACGAGGGGAAAGTCGTCCTGTGTTGCCTTAGACGTTTCATCGGCGCCACCGTTTATGACATCAATTTGTCAAACGAAACTGGTCGAGTTCATTTTATCCTTAAAAATGGAATCTTTATTCGTTTGACCAGCGTAGTACGAGTTCTCACCAAGGATCTTTACCGTTTTGAAGGAATAAACCTCATTGCGTATCTCCTCATTGATAATTACCGGCTAACAAAATACTCGCCGAGGCAGTTCATGAGGTACTGCCTTAGTGACAAAGTAGAGTTCAGTACATTTTCCAATATGTTGTTCGTGATTTGTGTTCCGAGGCTTATTGCTGCCGGACTTACACGTATTTCTCACCCTAAGGACGGTCTCGTAAAAAAGGGACCTGAAGAAAAAACGTTTAAAGAGAAAATTGCCACCTTTCACCCGAGTATCAACGATGGGTTTACTCGTGATTACCTATTCAACCTGGCCGATGGTGCATTTTTGCATATGAAACGCCGTCCAAGGACGGCTCCAGGCATACGAGAGCATATCGTTTCAGTTGAAGTTTACGAACGTGTGATATGAGACAAATCTAGCGTCCAATGGAAATACCTAGTATGTCACATTTTGTTGTTTTCGAGACAAATGGGTTTATGTGGAATGACAACTTGGAAGAGTTTTGTTGTGGAAAACACTCCTAATTAAAAGTATGTCATACAACAGGATTAAATGCAATTTGCTATGTTTTACCTCTGATTTCATGCTGGATTTGCAAAGGTAAAAACGTAGTACATGTACATGTAAGTCACAATTCTGATGATTTAGACGTGAAAACCGAGTAAGTGCATCACTGTCTTTCCGAGCCGCTTTGGCGAACATTTTGCAAACAAAAGCTGTTTATAATACCTAGTAACTACGAATTTGGCCTTAACTCATTTTTTCCAAAAATGTGACTTACTAGGTATTTCCATTGGACGCTAGAAATGCTGATGTCAGGTCGCACTTACGATTGCATGCGCTGCGACGGAACACTGAGAATCAAGTGAAGAAATCACGGTCTGGTCCCAAAAAGTGAAAACGTGTGCGCTCATCGTGGAACAGAGTCAAGTCGACTGCAAATGCAATCTCGTACCCAGAGATTCGTTACGCTCGGGCCGAGGTTGTAGGTCGCTCCACGAATCTCTGGAGACGGCTGGCCATGTCACGTCTAAAGCTGCGTTTACCAGACATCCGGAATACGGTATAGGGATGCGGAATCCCCGGCGGAACGATATGTTGTATACGAAAATGCATTGCACTTTCCGCTTCCGCGGTCCGCACCGCATTCCGCGTGTCAGCTAAACGTAGCTTTAGGTGTGATTTGTGTCACCGTGCAGTTTTAGACCGATTTTAAACCGCAGATGCATTGAAATAATTTGAGTATAAAACAAGCCTGGCGGCGTAAATGGTTCACGTGGAAAGAGTTTGAAATAAAGAATGTTCGCAGGCAAACACACAAAACGGCCTTCGACACAAGAGTACGAAGTGCTGAACCTGACACATTAAGGGGGCGGTAGTGGAAACATACAGCGCCGTTTTAGTGCGGCGGTCGAAGGTTGAACCGTCTAATTTATAACCATGTATTGTTAATAAAATTAGGCGTCAAGGACAAGCTGATCATGGTTCGTTGCCAAAACCTACACTCTTTCAAAAATATTGTCCAGCACAATGCTTTCGTACACCCGGTGCGTCCGTGCGCATAGGCCTATTTTAATGACAATAAGGAGGTTACTTTAATAGCCCGCGTATTTCGAAAAGCGTGGGCGTGTTTAGGCCAAAATATGAAAATTTTGGGAAGACTTTTCTCGTCCATCAGGCAACGCACTTCAGTGGTTTCTNTTAAAGCTGAACTGCATGAACGAAAAGCCCCCATGCGACGAGCAAGAGAAATGCTAACGCCCTGCAAACACCTCAAACGAAGGCTCAGAACATGATAGACACCACGAGGCTAGGAGGGCGCCACCTTATTTGTCTTCGAGCTGTCAAGGTGTCAACATCCTCTGGTGAGCTCCTGCTGAACTCTTTTTTGAAAGAAAAAAGTTCGAGCCAGCTGGGAATCGAACCCGCGCCATGTTATCTTTGCTCCACCGTCTTCCCCATTCGGCCACCGATCATGTTGGTAGGCTTTTTGTGTTTTCTCTTATTCATAGTATTATTACGCAAGTCGAAGACCTACGTCTATGACAAACATAAATCACGTCCTTGTCAGCTGTCTCATTGGCCGAGTGGATAGAGTGGTGGATTACAAATCAGAAGGTCGACGGTTCGAATCCCGTCTAAATGACTATAATTTTTTTCTTAGAGTACTGTAGGAGGTATCCGGAGATGTTGACAGCTCTGTTGCCCGAAGACAAATAAGGTGGCGCCCTCCTGGCGTCGTGAGGTCTATCTTGTTCTGATCCTTCGTTTGAGGTGTTTGCAGGGCGTTAGCATTTCTCTTGCTCGCCGCATGAGGGCTTTTTGTTCATGCAGTTCAGCTTTAAAACAACGATGAAAACGCTCATACACCCTATCTTGCACCATGGCTAAAGATAGAGACTGACCTCAAAACCACTTCTAAATATAAATCCACATGTGCGTCCGCCCCTGAGCCCCAGATAGAATGTGTGACCCCCGCATGGATTTTACCCAACCAGAATCGTTTCTTAATTATGAAATCTCTCGAAAACCACAAAATACCGAAAAAACCGTATTAATCGTGAAATAATCACTAAATAGCTGGGACACTTCTGTGCATAAAAAGTAACCTATCCCAGCTCATTGTCTTGAGAAACGCTGATGCTTTAGTGCCGAAAAATCCGTTACAAGCTCAATTTGGACCGAATATAATGGTCACTTAAAGGGACTATAGGCCCACGTGAACCAATATTTTACACAAAAATGTCCTTAGGAAGGTTTTTATGAGGGATCTGTTGTATTTATTGAGGAAAAACCACAGCTGCACTAGTTGGCGCACCATATAAACTTGGAGTGAAACGTCCAAAAATTAACATATATTCATGCGCCGTGTGTAACGCACTAACTTGCCTGGGGAAACCCCGAAGTAGTCCGTAGCCGTCTCCAGAGATTAGCGTAGCGACCTTCAACCTCGTCGAGCGTAACTAATCTCTGGGTACGAGGTTGCTGCAAATGAACTACACCCATCGCGGAATAGCAGAGAAGTTGAACACGTTCAACTCTTGCGATAGACATCCTGCGAAAGTCGGCCATGACAGGCCAGAAGGGGTAAACAAACCTTGGGCCTAGTGCATTGTACAGACGGTAAGCACAGGAGCCAACTGTACAAATGCACTGGGCCCCCTAGGGCGAGGTTAATGTTTACCCCTTCTGACCTGTAATGGCTGACTTTCGCAGGATGTCTATTCTTATCTCTTTGATCGGTGACTGATGCTTATAGTCGCAGATGAAACGCAACTATAGTCATGTCACTGCATCGGCGACTGATTTGTTTCACGTGGTCGTGCCTCAGACCAACAGTGAGTCGGAAATGTCAGTCACTGCCTGTTCTGTGTCGTTGCAAGGTCGACCTCTAGCGTCCAATGGAAATACCTAGTAAGTCACATTTTTGGAAAAAATGTTTTTGGAAAAAATGGAGTTGAGGCCAAATTCGTACTTACTAGGTATTGTTTCATCATAATAAACAGTTTTTGTTTGCAAAATGTTCGCCAAAGCCTCGGAAAGACAGTGGTGCACTTACTCGGTTTTTACGTCTAAGTCATCAAAATTGTGACTTACTGCGTTTTTACCTTTGCAAATTCAGCATGAAATCAGAGGTAAAACATAGCAAATTGCATTTAATCCTGTTGTATGACATATTTTTAATTAGGAGTGTTTTCCACAACAAAACTCTTCCAAGTTGTCATTCCACATAAACCCATTTTTCTCGAAAACAACAAAATGTGACATACTAGGTATTTCCATTGGACGCTAGACCTGATATCAGTTTAGTCCGGCGCAGCCTTCGCGCCACCCAATGGAATGCGGAAATACGAAATCTGACAACAGATTGCGGCTACCTAATGAGGAACCGGACGAACTAACGTCACGACGTGGCGCTGCGATCGATGAGACCGAAGTTTCTTTTTTCAACGTGATTTCAAGTCATTTCCATTAACTTCTGGCGTGAAATAAACCCTATTTTTTCGGTCGCATGACATTAAAATTTACACCATCTTGTCGCGGATGAAAATTTCTGCAATTTCTTTGCTTTTTTTTCTTAAAATAAAGAGGTAGGATGGCGATAACGGCAACGTCTTTGTCTTATTTTTTCCTGTAGAAAAATGTACAGCAGATTTTTTCATGACGCAAAGTCAGCAAATAAAACGACGTCAATGACGTCGGTTCGGTCTCATCGATCGCTGCGCCGACCTGTCGGGATAAACGGCGGGCGGGTTCCTCATTACGCCATCTATCCACGCATTACCAACGACGATCGCCTGCACGTGACTGAGCACTATTACAGTCTATTCGCAATTCATACATTGTAGGGCCATTCTACACCGTTTACACACTAAACGACTCATTAGAGATATGCTGCCTGTAATTTTCGTTTTTGCGTGTAAAAGTGGAGCAGAGTATAATTTGATCACGCTGTCCAATCGGTTATTCAAGAGTCGTGTGTTGAATAAGATTTGTGGTCAGCCTGTGGTTTGTGGTAAGCCTATTTCCGCGTTCCTTTGGGTCGCGCGAAGGCTGCGCCGGACTTTACAAAGGATCACTTTTCGGGTCAGTAAAACGCGATATACATGAATTTATGTAATTTAGTGAATTGGTAGACTGGCCTAAATCTGCGGTTGGCCGCGTGCTAAATGGTGTCTGAGAGAGTGAGGCCACGACAGTCGTGAAATAATGCATTTTTAAAGATTACTATTCCATACATGTAATTAGCACCAATACAAGGTGGCGGCGATTGATCATGTATTCAGACACTTTGCTAGCACGACTATTTCTTTTTAGTGATAAAATCCTATGCTACATCTCTGAGGGGGAGTTGGGTCCGACGTTTTTGACCTCCATTTTCATAGGTACGCAAAGTTTACAACTACAGATTACGTCATCGAATGTCGTTTATTCCACCAATCAGATCAACGGAAAAAGATCTCACCGTTTTCTTTCACCCCAATCAGCCATTTGTAATGGTACGTTACGTAGAGCACCCAGTGCCTTGGAGGAGGGTCCTGGTATACAGTCCGCGTCAAAAAAATGTTTATCGGGTATTATATAATTTTTCTTACTATCATTCCCCGGATAAACGTACCAGTGCCTGTTGCCGGAGCTTCCTTGACTGTTTCCTGGTTATTTGTGTCAGGAGGACCGGCAGAAAATCTTTCATTATTAAGGAAATACTGGTGTATCAGTTATCACGTGGGAAATTGACTGTAAATCTCCCTCCTCCGCCGAAAGAAAAATGCAGGGTAGTTCATTTTGCTGGTGCAGTCAAGCACTTTTTTCACACCGTGGATACGTTAAGATTTGTTTTTTATTGTTTTGTGTCAGCGCGATCAGCAATGTCCTTGAACTTCTACGACCTACACCGGAAATTTCAGAATGGTAAAATGGCGTACGCGTTCTTCCACAATTCAACTCTTCAGTTTCAACTGCCGATCAAAATTCTACGGGATAACCCTTATCGGCCCTTGTTGTGGTTGTTCCATGCGGCGAAATATCCCGTTCTCATCTTTATGAACAGGGTCAAATATCGCTTGCAGGTTCTTCTTGTTGTTCGAAACTTTTACACACGTCCCACAATACGGCAACAAGAGGTTCCTATGCCAAAAAACTTTGCACAATTCATCATGAACGAAACGTTGGGGGTGTTCGCTTTAAGTTTTTTGTACACCAGGAAAGCAAAATATGCTAAATACTGGGGGTTTTCCGGCTTCCAAATGCACGAGATTTGTACATCGAGTTTGAATGAAAACTATGACGTCATCAGTCCGGTACGGCTGGAAATGCATGGAGTAAGTGACGATGACAGTAAACTCATTGGTTCGGAGGAGGCAACTTTTGACCAAAACAGGAACGTCCGCATGATACGTCTGAAACATAAGAGATACGATGAAGTACATGTAAAGGTGTTTTCACCTATAAAATAGACCAGTATCCGCGTTTCCTTTTAGTCCAAACGTCTGACTCGTATTGCTATTTTTAGCCTATGCTGGACGCAATACAGAGTCAGGTGATTAGCATGATCATATCACGGATTAGTGGTTCCCGTATCACGTGACCTCAAACAGTAAAGATGGCGATGTGCTGTGCATCGGCTTTTTGAGAGGAACATTTTTCGTGATTTTGATAACAAATTGCGATTTTCTTGCCAAACGAATGTTTGTCTGGCTAGAGTGAACAGAGAGCGTTATAACTGCCGATAGGCGCCGGTAGCACTACCGGACTTACTGTGCGGTCGGCCCTGATATCCATTTAGTACTGGAACATAAAACCTACCACATATCGAATAAGGGTCTGCGCGCCTTTTACGCTATACGGCGCTCTTACTGATAAGACCGAATTGTCCATTTTTCATGTTTTTTTTTCAGTTTATTCTTGGCCTCAAATAAATCAATTATTCTTGGAGGCTTTTGTCAAAACCTGAAACAACACAGGCGTCAGGAGGAAAGGCTGTTCTATCTAATGATTATGCGCGGGGGGGGGGAGGGAATGGAGCCCCACTATGGCAGTTTTTACCGCAAGAATTACTGTTTAGCAAATGCTTTTTTATTGTTCGCGTTCATGAAAGACTTATTTATTGTTCGCGTTTAGGAATGCCTTTTTTATTGTTCGCGTTTAGGGATGACTCTTTTATTGTTCGAATATGTCTTAACAATGGAAGGCGTCATCGCTTAACCTAATCGAGGCTATCCGGGCACAGCGAAACCTGTAGTGTATACAAAACCCGCCGTGGGCGCAGCCATCTTTCATGCAATGCATTATGTCCATAAATTAGCCAGGACTCTGTATAAGAATGCGAAAAAATTGTCAAATATTTCCTAAAATCTCTCGTAGTGCTGGTGGTAGTGTTATGAACATCCAGGCGTGTCACTGAAACGGCGTTGTCTTCGAAGGGATAAAACAAGCATTTTTCTATCAGGCCCGCAGACGTTTCTTGACAAAGAATCTTTTAAACCAGCTGACATTATACATTCTTAGTGGCCTGGTCCCAATAAGGAGGTTTTTATTTCAATCAGGCATTACTTCTAGTATGCGCGCGTCAGCAACTTCNGTTTTCAAGCACAGTTTGTAGCCTCGTTGACGTTGGAAGGCCCCACATGCACACGGCCATTGAATTGATTATGATTATCACATCAGCACCGACACCGCAAAATCGTGGCGAAAAAATGTGGTCACAGGTTGGTGAAATCACCATATTGTGGCAGTAATCCTCCTTCCTCGTGTAGGAAATGAAACATGTGCCATATTTCAACAGGTTTATTCTTAAAAACTACCAAAATGTGGTCAGTAAACAGAAAATAAAATGTAGTCGATAGTGTTGTCTTGTTATTACGATCGACGCCAGCTGACGGTGGCAGCACCGAGCAGTCTGATGATTGACAGGTGTTTACCATAGCACATGGTCACAAGTTGGTCAAAAGCACGTAAAACACCAGTTTTACTCAATATTTTTCATTTTTGTGTAATATACGAAATATGTGCAACATTTGGAAGTATGGACTACAATATTTATTAACAATATTTTTAAAAATCATATAAAATATTCTAAACTCCACCCACCAATATCCAAATACGGTAAGTGAAGGTAGAGCCACCTATTGTCAAACGGTGAAACTAAGTGGTTGTAAACATCAAACACGTGTGTCAAAACCAGTCCACAAGCCTCCCAAATTTTTTGATTTCATCAAGAGATGAATGCGTAATCTTTTAAAGACAAGCCTTTTTCATGGAAATAATCATATTAGTGAGATTTTAATGATATATTTGTGGTTTTGCTGACTACTTTTCAACTTTTATACCTGGTCCTTCCTCATCTCATGACCTGCTAGGCTATTCTGGCTCTGTGGCTGCCCTTCTTGTGGGCTGAACATCAAATTTGCTCATGAGCAAATTTCACATGTCTAGTTTAAAATAGCATTTTCATCGTCCAAAAAATAAACATAGACACTGGTTTATTTTATCGGTGAAAATAGTACATTGACTACATCATATCTCTTATGTTTCAGACGTATGATGCGGACGTTCCTGTTTTGGTCAAAAGTGGCCAGTCCTGGCCCCGTGAGTCTACTATCATCCTCACTCATTTCCAGCCGTAACAGACTGATGACCTTATTGTTTTCATTCAAACTCGATGTACAAACCTCGTGCATTTGAAAGCCGGAATATCCCCAGTATTTAGCACACTTTCCTTTCCTAGTATTCAAAAAACTTACAGCGAACACCCCCTAAGTTTCGTTAGTGATAAAGTTTGTGGAGGGTTTTGGCATAGGAACCTCTTGGTGCCGTATTGTTGGACGCGTCTGAAAGTTTCGAACAACAAGAAGGACCTGCAAGCGATATTTGACCTCGTTTATAAAGATAAGAACGGGATATTTCGCCACATGGAACAACCACAACCAGGGTCGACCAGGGTTATCCCACAGAATTTTGATCGGCAATTGAAACTGAAGAGTTGAATTGTGGAAGAAAGCATACGCCATTTTTCCACTCTCATGTTTCCGGTGTAGGTCGTAGAAGGACAAGGACAATGCTGATCGCGCGGACACCAAACAATAAAAAACAAATCTTAACAAATCCACGGTGTGAATAAAGAGGCGGAAATGTCCACTAACATCAACTACCTTGCATTTTTCTTTCGGTGGAGGACGGAGAGTAACGATCAATTTCCCACGTGAAAACTGATACACCTTAATTTCCTTAATAATGACATATTTTCTGCGGGTCTTCCTGACAAGAATACTCAGGCGATAGTGAAGAAAGTTCTGGGAATGGACCACGGTACCTTTAGATACACCAATATAGTAGGTGAAATTATATAATATCCGATAAACGCTATTTTGACGCGGAGTGTACACCAGGACCCTCGTCCAAGGCACTGGCTGTTCTACGTAACGTACCGTTACAAATGGCTGGTTCTGGTGAAATGAAACCGAGAGATCTCTTTCCGTTGATCTAATTGGTGGAATAAACGACATTCGATGACGTAATCTGTAGTTATAAACTTTGTTTACCTATCAACATGATGAAAAGGAGGTCAAAAACGTTGGAGTCTTATATTTTCATTCGGGAGCCTAACCCAACACTCCTCCTGAAATAAGCATAGGTTTTACCATTAAAGTGAATTGGGCGTGTCTGCCAGTGAATACACGATCGTTCGCCGCCATCGTGGATTAGTGCAAGCATGGAATAATAATTTCTGAATGCATTATTACACGACTGCCATGGCTTCACTCGCTTGGATACCATTTAGCACGCGGTCAATTGCAGATTTAGGGGTGTCTACGAATTCACTAAATCACATAAATTTGTAATTTCAAATGGGAGCCGCCGAAATTTCCATGTAGGCCTATCACGTTTTACTGACGGGAACAGTTCCCTAATGCTGATGTCAGGTCGATCTTGCGACGGTACAAAACAGGCGGAGACTAACATTTCCGGATCACTTGGTGTACGAGGCACGACAGCGTGCAACAAATCAGTCGCCGATATCATGCAGTGACACATGACTGCAGTTCCGTCTCACATGCCACGATGATCAGGAATCGCAAGAGTTGAACGACGGGCGTAATCCATTCGCAGTCGACCCTGACTCTGTTCCACGATGAGCGCACACGTCTTCACTTTTCGCGACATGACCATGACTTCTTCACTTGATGGGACGGTTTCATCGTGGGGCAGACAATCAATCAAAGGTCTACCTGACACCAACATCTAAAGCTGACGTGAACGAACAAAAAGCCCCAATGTGACGAGCAAGAGAATTGCAAACGCCATACAAACACCTCAAACAAAGGCTCAGAACATGATAGACCCCACGAGGCCAGGAGGGCGCCACTTTATTTGCCTTCGGGCAACAGAGCTGTCAACATCTCCGGATACCTCTCACACTACTCAAAGAAAAAAAATGTAGTCATTTAGACCGGATTCGACAGCTCGAAGACGAATAAGGTGGCGCCCTCCTGGCCTCGTGGTGTCCATCATATTCTGAGCCTTCGTTTGAGGTGTTTGCAGGGCGTTTGCAATTCTCTTGCTCGTCGCATTGGGGCTTTTTGTTCGTTCACGTCAGCTTTAAGTCTTATACCACACGATCGTAAACTTCAACTGAAACGAAATGCTCTCGTATGTCTGGAGCAGTTCTTGGAGAGCGTTTGATATGAAATAATGCACCATCGGTGGGGTTGAATAGGTACCGATCCCCAAACCTATGGTTGCTACTCGGGTAAAAGGTCGCAATTTTCTCTGTAAACGTTTTTTCTCCAGGGCCCTTTTTTACGAGACCGTTCTTAGGGTGAAAAATACGTGAAATTCCGGCAGCAATAAACCTCGGAAAACAAAATACGAACAACATATTGGAAAATGTACTGAAATATGAAAAGGTACGACCACCAGGGCAATACCTCAAGAACTGCCTCGGGGAGTATTTTGTTAGCCGGTAATTATCAATGATGAGATAGGCAAGGAGGTATTCCATCAAAACTATAAACATCCCTGGTGATAACGTCTGGTAGGCTGGTCGAAAGGATGAAGATTCCATTTGTAAGGAAAAAATGAACGCGACCAGTTTCATTTGACAAATTGATATCATAAATGGTGGCGCCGATGAAACTTCTAAGGCAAACCACGACGGCTTTCCCCTCATATCCTAGAGCTACGTTAAAGTCTACTCCTCGGGAAAGGCATTTATCTGTGTTAGGTATGATGACGTTCCCTTCAAATCTCCCCCTTTTAACGTCATACAGAAGAAAGGTTTGTTTCCGTTGGACAGAAATATAAAACACCATGTAACCCAAGTAAATAGATGGCATATAACCTGTGAATTTTTTATAGAAAGACGTCTTGTACTCTATTTCAAAGTGGCTACCTTTGTAAGCATAAACAACAACATTTATAAAGGGCGTTTCCTTTAGCACATGAAGCTGTACTATCTTCCCCGATGCACGGACCGGGAACCATACATCACCCTTGGCTGACATCAGCGGTGGTCGGAAAGGGATCACCTTTCCTAGTTTATACTTAATCCTCGCTGGCTCCTTCAAGAATCATTTATACAAGAGAGACTATCGAGTCACGTGATCATCAGAATTGCTTATAGAACACCGCTGGACAGGCGGGTTCCAAAGGTAACTTAGTGACAATTCTTCTCTTATTGTATAATGCAGCTAAGGCCAGGCGAGTGTTGTTATCTATAGTCTCTTTTGCCCCTCGCGTCGGATGTTGGTCGATGTCCGATACCGATACCAGGAGTGTCATGGGCTTATTCCTTTGGGTCCGAAAATGCTAAGTTTGATTCGGTTTTATTGCCGACTTCATAACTTTGAATTTTCTTTTCCACGTCCGTTCTGATGACACTGCCAGATTGAGCTGCCGCGTAATGGATGATCCACCGACTTTGTGACGAGTTTACGATCAGTTTACGAATCGCAAACCCGTCTGCCCTGTCTCCACTTCGCCCACGACTCACCGCGAATCACCGGGAATATACTCGCGGTAACTCGGCTGGTGATCCGCGGTGATTGGCGGTCCAAGTGGAGACACGCCACCTCGAATGACCGCGAATACAAATGCCCGCGAGCACCCGCCGGCGTTCCCGGGCACTCGCGGCAGTTTCCAACATGTTGAAAAAAATCGCCGAGCAAGCCCGTCGCAACCAGTTGGTGGGCATAAGGCGAATGACCGCGAATAGTGGAGACACCTTCCCGGGGATATCGACAGTCAGTGGCGGGTGGCGTAGTGACCCGGATGTAGTTGATAAGAATGAGGTCATCGGCCGGAAGCCAATACGAGGGCAGGGAATAGCCGCAAGCACTCACCAGGTGTAGACACGTTCGTGGGCTATTCGTGGTCGAACAGCGAACAGCCCGTGCTCGCGGTCCGCGCTCTATCGGCGATGCATTCGCGGGTAGTGTAGACTAGGCTTTAGAGTCGTAAGAAAAATGACATGACGTTGAAGCTGATCCAGCCTGATTCCCGTCGCCCTCGCTGCGAGATCTCGCATAAATCGTCCTCGTCGTAAAGTCGGTGGATCACCCGCATAAAGTGGAGTCTCCAAAAATCTACGTTTCAAACGAAAATACCATACTCAAGAAAAAGCTGATTTTCCAAACGATTTTCAAACGACAAAAAAGAGCACGAAGTTCTTGCTCACCCACACTTTTCGTGATCCATTGCGCAGCCGTTGTAACTGAGGAGACCCAGGAGGATTCTGGAGAATCTCAGCTACCGGTTATCGCGCATATGGATGTCTGCTAGCAGTAACGTCATCCATACGAGCAATACAGTCTGGACGCAGAACGAAAAAGTGTCGAATTTTGGATAACAGCAATCTTTTGGCATTTTTTATATCTCCAAATGACAGTTTCAGATTGTAAAGTTCCACTTGAAAAAGATCCCGGTTGGGGTCGAAAATTCGTGAATTCTGATGATTGACTTTTTGCTTATTTCCAAATGACAGAGATTCAGAATTCGCCGGCTCGCACTCAGGCCTTTGAGCGTTTTGAGGAAATCCCGTTTAAAGCTCTTAACACTGACTTTATCATTGGACCCAAGAACTGAGCTTTGTACAGGAGAATGGGAACCGATGTACAGCTAACTTTTGAACGGTTGGATTTACACCCCATAAATGTGTTACCGACAGATAGAAACATGGTGCCTCAGAAGCAGACAAGCATGTTAATTGTTTTCATTAGTTATGTAATAAGAAATGACGTTTTATATGTTAATTAACACAAAATGGGTCAAAATACATAAAAACGCCGTTTCCAATTACGTAACCTGACCTTCATCTTCCGGATACGACAACGCAAAAGTCCATGTGATCTATTTTTTACGGACCAGTATCGGACAAAATCCGTCTGCAACAAGAGAAGGAGATCGAAGCGATGTCAATGGTTTCCGATGAGAAGTTTACTACTCTAGAGCTAGTTATCTGTGACCTTGAGAAGTATTGCGTAACTGGAACAGGCATCCTTGATTAAACCAATAGGGAATGGTTAATGCAGGCTTCTAATTAATTTTCCCCTGAAATTCTGAGTAGATTTGCATTTCAGAACTGTCTGACCATGACCTTGACCTCTGACCTTAAAGGTCATTGCGTAATCCGAAAGGTCATCCTTGTTAACCTAGCTGTATAGGTGAAGGTTTTAGGCTTCTACCATCACCATGTTCTGACCTATCGTATGTTATATGTGACAGCTGACTGTGACCTTGGCCTCTGGCCTTGAGTATTTTTGCGTAAGTGGAACAGGCATCCTTGATTAAACTTACAGAAGATGGTTAATTCGGGCTTCTAATTAGTTTTCTCCTGAAATTCTGACCAGATTTGTACTTTAAAACTGTTTGACCTTGACCTCTGACCTTCAAGGTCATTGCGTAATCTGAAAGCTCATCCTTGATAACCTAGGTGTAGATGAAGGTTTTATGCTTCCACCAGCACCAGGTTCTGCTCATGTTATTTGTGATGGTTGGCTGTGACCTTGACCTCTGACCTTGAGAAGTATTGCGCAACTGGAACAGGATCCCTGATTAAACCTATCGGCGATAGTTAATTCAGGCTTCTAATTAGTTTTCTCCTGAAATTCTTAGATTTGCGCTTAAGAACTGTTTGACCTTGACCTCTGACCTTCAAGGTCATTGCGTAATCTGAAAAGTCATCCTTGATAACCTAGGTGTAGGTGAAGGTTCTAGGTTTCTACCATCACCAGATTCTGACTTATGTCATGTTATCATATTTGAATATCAAATCTCACCACGATATCAGCAAATATCATGCCACCGAGCAGGTGCAAACTGAAAGATTCAGTTGCAATAACATCCGTGGATGAGCAATAATGTTCTGATACCGGTACCAGTTTCAAGTCGCTTACTGTGGCAGATCTCCCGACATGTCAAAATATCAAATTTGATATACCAATATCATTATTATGATGCTGACACTGGAGAATAAATTTGTTGATGCCAGTTTCTTGCCAAGGGCCATAAACATAGGGAAGGAACTTGGTACTAGTGCTCTACCTGGCGTCGGAGACAAGTTATTCAAGAAACAAAAGCGTGACAGACAAAATCTCAACTTTTGGTATATCAATTTCACCA
Organism: Notospermus geniculatus; assembly: GCA_002633025.1. Classification (NCBI taxonomy): domain Eukaryota; kingdom Metazoa; phylum Nemertea; class Pilidiophora; order Heteronemertea; family Lineidae; genus Notospermus; species Notospermus geniculatus. Next base: position 42,440 of record NMRB01002540.1, on the reverse strand, counting down.
TGAACCAGGTATCGGAGACTGGAAATTTTCATTCCATCTTGTAGCTCAGGTCATGAAACCTGGGGGTAGGTCACATTTCCCGGTCTGTAGCTCTTGCAGGAACAAAGTTACAGGTGTGACAGACTGAACAGACAGAAAAACACACACACACACACACGCACACACACAGACACCATGACCAAACACAATATGGTTTCCGATCTCAAGATCAGAAACCATAATAAAACTCGCTTAATACAGTTCCCCAAAATTCTAGAGCAGGCAAAACCAACCCAGAACAGTGCGTTCTGTTCTAGGACACGTTCTAAAGAATTACCTTCTTCTGAAACATCTTAGCTCGCGGATACCTCACAGCTTCGTGTTTCTCCATGCATGTCCCCCGCCGGTCACTCATCTGACAGACAAGACTGCCGCGTTTTGGAATCGTTGCGAAGGTCGTACAATTCACAACTGTGAGGCAGACAGCAGCACATGAAATACGCGACTTTTCTTCTCCGTGATCCAAAGACAGTGACCGTAAACTCCAACCTGCCACGACGATTTGGTAAATAGCGAATTTTATTTCGAAAGCCGAAAAAATCCGCAAGTGTTGGCCTACACCGTGACAGACCTCGGGTTTGACATTGGGTGACTATTTCGAAGCCCTTCCGCCATATTCGCGAAAATCTGGGCGACCATCAGTGACGTCACAGCGACAATCTTGCGAAGTAAAGAAGTAAATCGAAATCTAGCGTGTAACGAGTAATCAGTTGTAAGCGTACGTTCTGTACCGACCAGAAAAGGGAAACGGTAACAAGATTATAAGGAGTAGGTCTAGTCTTAACTTTGACGTGTTGATAATTTAGTTAGTGGCGTTTGTGACTACATGATATGGACCCCTGGTGAAAATGCAAGAAGGGTGTTGTTTCGGAGAACCGACTGATTGCAGACGAAGTAATAACGTAATCAATCAGTCAATACTGTTTTATTTGTGGAAGTGAAAGTGACGAAATAGAAGTATTGATCGCCAAATCGAACGACGTTTTTTGTCTTGTCATGTCTTATGCATTTTTAGCTGTCACATAAGTACAGTGGTCCTTTAACGTCCACTGGCCTGGGCCTATGCAGCCCCCCCCCAAAAAAAAATAAATCGAACAATCATTGGGTGATATGAATAAAAGATAGCAAATGCTTTTACTTCACATTTGTACAGCATAACCTAGTGCATTTGTACTGCAATATCCAAGTAAAAGCATTTACTAGTCTTTATTCATATGGCCTATTGTTGTGAAGAGGAAGGTTAGTTCCGGCTAGGACAGAGTTGATGGAACGACAGCGAACGAGTTCCATAATAATATCTTATTGATTCGAAATTATATGGGCCCTAAAAAACAAGCATACTTCTCCTATCCAGTGCCCTCAACGACTTAAAGCAATGGATGGAGAATCTCTTTAGAAGAAAGAAGACACCAAGATATCCTGATTATTGTCACTGCTGTGACAGTGATATAGTCCAATAAGGAATTTAGTCCCATTTCACCTCTTATTAAGGCTATGAATAATCGTCCGGTCAGATCATTTATCGCTAGGGACAGGGAGTATACCGCGCGTCATGGGTGATTTTGCTCGGGTTGTGTACAAATCTAAATTTGTCATATTTCGACTCCGGATGATCAAAACGGAAATCTTTTGGTGTGGTTATGTTGTCGGCGCTTTTTCGTAAAAAAGCACAATTCGTTGTAACCGCTTGCAAAGGGCGTTTCTAGGTCACGTGCCTGGAACTGACCAATCAGGTGAGGTTGCATAGTAAAAGTAGATCTTTAAAAAACTGTTTCTCTGCTGATCATAGTTAATGTCTGGGAAAAGGCACGTTCTCTTTGACACAGCAATAAGTGCGAGAAGAATCATTTGTTCGTTTTTGAGAAAGTGTGGTGGTGACCAAATCACAACCTAGTTTTCCAGTGATAAATATCAAGAAGTCAACTTCCAGAACTAGCGAATTTTCGACCCCAACCGGGGTCTTCCTCAGGCACTTTTCAGTTGGAGAGACCAGAAAAGACCGAAAAGAACTGAAAAGTCTTCCAGTAGTGTGATTGTATTACTACGCCCATTTGGAGTGGCTGCATTGAAATGCCATCCAAAATAGCCCCTCATATTTTCAATACCCCCAAACTGTGAAATTATCATGGTCAACCCACAAAAAAAACTTTGTGGTTTGAAGCTGTATTAGGTCAGGATTATGTTGTGTTCCTTCCAACTAACGTCTGGGACAAAGCTATCAGCCCTGGCATCTCGCCATTTCTAATGGTAAATGCATTAGCCATGTGCGCATGGGCACGTGTGAGTTGAGTCCGTTAAAGAAGGGGCAACAAGATGGTTCTTGTGTGAATGAAAATACTCAACTAATCATATAGAGCCGAGGCCGCTTTGAGCCGACGTCAGTAATGTTTTTTTTGAGGAGTGACATTTCGGTCTCTCCCACGTCTGTTAGAAGTCAATGTATACAGCAGAAGAGGTCCGGAACGAACTTTGATTGGTTGGTGCCCTATTTGGAATATCATAGAAATTCCCGTAAAAATTAGGCAGGTGTGACAGGAATCAGCGTCCTAGGAACGCAAGTCCGCCAAACAATAGCCCGCTATTGTAAGGTAATAATCGAATGGTCATGGTCTCTCTAGCCATATATTCTAATCCCACGGTGAACAATAAGACCGGACTTTGGTTCCTGGGGGACTTGGATTTCTTTCACACCTAGTTTATTTGCACAGCAGCTGTGTATCCTAGGAGAATTAAAGGCACTGGAAACACAGTCGCTGTGTATCAAGTAATACTGATCTGGCTATGTAGAATTAGCGGAATTAGCAGATCTGGCGGATTTAGCGGATTCTGTATCAAATTGAATAAAATCCAATGATGAATGGAAACTAATTAAGTTATGTATTATAATTTTTCATGTGTTGTGCCCCACAGGTTATGAAGGACCGCGAAAATACCTTTCACAGTCGGTAATCCAAATAGGGAAACAAAAATGGTATGCAGGAATAGTTCGGCCAGTTGCCGTTCGGGACGCTGTTGCGGCTTTTCCTTTATAACCTGTGCAGCAAATAGAACACTTGAAGAATTATATTACTAAAAATTAACTTCCATTTATTATCAAATTTTATTCACTTTTCTACAGAATCCGCTAAATCCGCCAGATCTGCTGATTCCGCTAATTCTACATGGCCTACTGATCTCCGTGTATGCACAGCAGACTCCGCCTACTGTATAACAGACTCCGCTTACTTTAGCTGTGGGAATATGGACGGGAATGTCTTTTGGATGCACAGCTGTGATTCTAAACAGTGTGGTGGTGCTTCATGCTCGCCTGGGAGTTACCAAAGCCAATTTCTCCTTTTGGTAAAGACACAAACATGTTCATCTTTATCTCAGTAGACTGATGTTTGGTTCTAGGCAAGCGCCCTTATGTGCATGGCAAGATTTTAATATACATGTTGGCCCATCTGCCCAGGGTGCTCTTCAAACATTTGTCATCACTACTTCTGTAATCATCCTGGGGTTTGTAGGTCAGAGTATGGCGAGTCCGAACACCAGGGTGTGCCCGGGATGATGTGACAATTCTGTAGCCGATTTTTATCAGTATCATCACTAAGAAGCGATTACTTAACTGACCAGTTGTTCCATGTAGAAATTTCAAAAAAACTCACAAAAGTTTTCTGAGAAAAGAAAAACCAGGAAAAAAGTAGAAAAAAGAAAAAAAATGAAAAAATCATGACCAAAGACCACACGGGACTCGAACCCCTGAACTTGAGGTTCTTGTCCCACCACCCTGTGCACTGCACTAATCAACTGTCTGCAGATATGGGGCGGGAATTTATTACCTGATTCACGATAATGCGGGTAACTCAACGTTTAAGCCAAGCTTGGCGAACTGTTTCTTGGCAAGCCACGCTCGATAAATCGCCAGTTTCTTCTGAAAATCGCTTAAGTATAGGTGGTTCCTTTCCGCAAGACACCCTCCACCACAAGTGTACGCCCGCCATTTTCTGCCCTGCATCAGTAATCAGCTGCTGATGATATGCCCCTCCCCCTGATGTAGGATGCCCGCAAGGCACCCTATATCGGCCTTCGGTCAATACTATATCGGGGGGCATGGCATTCTATGACAACCGTCTGGGAAATGTCCGCATGTCATATTTTCAAGAAAATAATAATAGGCTTCTGCATTGTGCACTAAAGCGGGTGATCCACCGACGCGATTTTGGGTTAAGACGGGGTTGCGATCCCTTGCGATCACCTTATATAGCGGGTGATTCACTGTTGCGATTTTGGATTGAGACGGGGTTGCGTACCCTTCCGATTACCTTATAAGGACTTCCGATTGCCATATAAGGTAACCGCAAGGGAACGCAACCCCGTCTCAAGCCAAAATCGCAACAGTGGATCACCCGCTTTAGGCTGCTTTTCCACGAGAGGTTTGCGGGCGCGGAATAGGAGGCGGGCGCGGGTGCGGGCGAAATAGCTAAAGGGAAATACGTTGGATCGATCTTTTCTACCCGCGTCCGCCTCCTATTCCGCGCCCGCAAACGTCTCGTGGAAAAGCAGCCTTAAGCGGGTGATCCACTGTTGCGATTTTGGCTTGAGACGGGGTTGCGTTCCCTT
>NMRB01002539.1:81395-91896 GCA_002633025.1 Notospermus geniculatus | reverse complement strand
CTACATTTCATTAGTTACTAAACACGGCGAGAGAGGTCGCACCTGCGGCTCAAATTTCGCAGGGTTGTCGGCAATCTCCAACGCAGAGGTCAGACGGTTTCACCTTACTGACTCTGCCTTCAAACGTCAGTGCCCCGTACTTCTTTTCGCGTAGGAATGACGTCATTTAAGATGGCTGCCTCCTTGTTGCACGTGGTTATGTTTACACTCACAAAATCATGTGATCAAATTCGACGAAGCTGATTGGTCCATCGATTTGGTTGCTTCTAAAATAGAAATTATTTCTGCCGGAACGACCGAACCGAAGCACCGCCATACGTGTAATCCGCCGCAAAATAGTGCAACACAAAATAATCAACAAATGTTTAAAAATCATGGTGTGTTTGGTGTTTTGGTACACTTCTAAACTTGACAGTACGATTATGATTTTATTAGGGTGGAAAACTGGCTGTAGATCAGTTTTTATTCATTCTGCTCATTCCGAGCAGAAGAGATGAGGGCGTTTGAAGCCAGTGGTACAAGTGGAGCAAACCGAAAACGCGGAACGCCGTACCACTGGGCTAGCGAGTTTGGGTTTTCGGTTTATAGCGCATGCGCAATACGCAACACACCTTCCGCGCCATCTGTCGCCGGGTTTGATAGATAGTAGTTGCCGAGTTTATTGTGCTTACACCAATCTAAAAGCCCGGGTGACACGTGTCTGAATTAGCCCCGGCGAGCTCGGCTATGGCAGGCCGGGGTTTACACAATTCATATTTAATGTCCACATTAATTCCGATTTTATGTCCACATTAAATCAGGAATTTATGTCCACACCAAATCAACCAATCGCAGCTAACTTTTTAGTATGATAATAAGCAAAAAGTCAATCTCCAGAATTCACAAATTTTCGACCCCCAACCAGGGTCTATTTCAAGTGGAACTTTACAATCTGAAACTCTAGAAAAGACTGAGCTGAAACCCGAATGTAGATTGAACTAAATAACCTGTGTAAACAGGATGAGTAAGCAATTAAGGAAAGAATAGTGTCCAATAGTGTCCAAGTAACTTTTTAGTATGGATATGAAATCGCACTCCTTATTTAATGTCCAGATAAATTCCTATTTTTGTCCATATTAAATCAGGAATTTATGTCCACATAAAATCGACCAATCACGGATAAGGACTTTGGGGCGGAAGTGAGTCTTCCAGATCACTTCCGTCCAAAATTCCAAGACGGATTTTAGGAAGGAAGCGACATTACCAGCAATTCTTAATCCCTTCCAAGTCCCTATTGTTCCTGTTTCCGTCCAGTTCAACCTAATGTAACGCCCTCCGGGGTAGATTTCAGAAAGACCAGGCCAAGACCAACAAAACCAATGGCAGGGAAGAACGACGAGAAGGATCTTGTACAAATATACAAGAATGATAATTTATTAATGCACAAAAATATATACACCACAATATGTACAGCACCTCTGCACATACACGCATATACACCACACAGTTCTCAGCATTACACACAACAACCGTACACACAAGTACCCGGTACTCTCAATGTGTAGATCACGGTAGTAGAGGGAGACCACGGACCTCTACTACACACAAAACACATGGATGCTACGACCTCCAATCACTCAGCCCACGACGCCTACAACACTGCACCACACACACACCTCAGCAGGATCGACATCAGATCATCAGAGGCCAACAAGAGATTCCCAGAATCTCCAGGTGCAAGCTTCAGTCCCGGACTGAGTTAGGCTCTTCAGGCTTCAGAGAGGAGGGACATCAGTCATCAGTCGTCGTCAGAAGTGGTCTGCCAGCGCGCTGCCGGCACTCGTATTTATACCTGAGCGAGGGAGCCGCGAGACTCCCCAAAATGGCGACCAAAACATCACCAGACCCGAGAATCGCGAGTGAAACTCGGCCCAAAAACCATGGTCAAAACATCATACAAATTGCTAGAACTTACTTACATGAAAGGTTACATATTTACAAAGATCATCCTGTACAAAATATCACGAAATATAGCACATAAAGCATCATTTAATCCACGAATTAGTCGAATTTCCACGGAGCTCTTAACACCTACAGTTTCAAGTGCCCCACTCAAAATAGGCGCCATGATGCGCACAAGGGCCTACAACAATAACAATAACTAATTAAGTACTGAGGGCCTAACTAACCTCCAGAAAGGTGACTATAAGTACACTTTTAATACACAATTTAAGATAAGAAAATACAATCTATTAATATACAACATAATAATCAGCACAAGAGCGAAAATACATGAATGTTTACAAATTGTTATTGACATAAGCGATATCACTGGTACTACTATACAGCTGACACAAACACTAGGGTGTTTCACTACTCCCCCCTTAAGACCTTGGCGTCCTCGCCAACCATACCATCAACCATNATGCATACACAAGGGCCTACAACAATAACAATAACTCATTAAGTACTGAGGGCCTAACTAACCTCCAGAAAGGTGACAATAATACACTTATGATACAAAATTAATGGGAAAATACATATCTATTCATTACAACATAATAATCGGCACAAGAGTGAAAATACACAAATGTTGTCAAGTTCTTATTGATATAAGCGACACTACTATACAGCTGACACAAACACTAGGGTGTTTCACTACTCCCCCCTTAAGACCTTGGCGTCCTCGCCAACCATACCATTTACCATAAAATAATACAACATTACACGACAAAAATGTGAATACAATTACAAACACAATCACTACAGTCCAAGAATCACAGAATACAATATCAGTCCAGAATCACATCACCGAAAGTCCAATATCACACCACAAATTGCAAGTCCAAAAGCACAAAATGAAAAGTCCAATACCACACAAAAGGTCCAAAACACAGATCCACCAAGTCCAATAATGTATCGAGATCCACGATCCATTCCCATCCAGTGAAATTCACGATCCATCCATCTGTTGTTTCCACGGCTCCTCCGTTCCCTCCCGTTCCATCTCCGATCCCGGGGTCTCCGATCCAGAGTGGTCCATGATCCACGTTCCCGGTGGAAATCGGCCTCCACCTGTGTGGCAGCAGCGGCCAAAAGATCATCGGCATAATCCTCTTCCTCATCATCATCGGCACCGCCCTCATCATCATCGGCACCGTCCTCGTCTTCATCATCATTGGCACCGCCCTCGTCATCATTGGCACCGCCCTCATCATCATTGGCACCGTCTTCGTCATCATCATCATCACCATCATCGTCATCATCATCATCGGCACCATCCTCTTCATCATCACCATCATCATCAGCGGCATCGTCCTCATCATCATTGGCGCTGTCCTCCTCATCATCATCATCAGCGACGTCCGTACCATCATTAACGACGTCCGCCTCGTCCTCATCAGCAACGTCTGCATCGTCATTAGTGATGTCCGTACCATCCTCATCAGCGTCCATCTCGTCCCCATCACCGTCATCAGCGACGTCTCTCTCATCGTCACCAGCGACATCCACATCGATGTCCGCATCACCATCATCAGCGACATCTGCATCGTCCTCATCGATGTCTGCTCCACCATCATCAGTGACGTCCGCCTCATCGTCATCGACACTCGTTTCGTCCTCGACATCCGTCTCGTCGCCATCAGCGCCGTTCGCATCGACATCTGCATCAGCCTTTTCGACGTCCGTGTCACCGTCCTCATCAGCGGCGACCTCTTCGTCGTCAGCGATGACCTCATCATCAGCGATGACCTCCTCGCCACCAGCGATGACCCCCTCGTCATCAGTGATGACCTCCTCATCATCAGAGCTGTCCACCTCATCGTCACCAGCACCGTGCACCTCATCGTCACCAATGCCGTCCGTATCATCATCAGTGGCGCCCGCATCATCATCAGCGACGTCCACCTCATCATCATTAGTGACATCTGCATCGCCCTCATCGACGTCTGCACCATCGTCTTCAGCGACGTCCGCATCATCACCACCAGCTACGTCTGCCTCATCAGCGCCGTCCGTCTCGGTCTCCTCATCAACGCCATCCACCTCGTCATCAGCGCCAAACATCTCATCATCAACGCCATCCACCTCATCAGTAGCGCTGTGCTCATCATCATCAGCGCTGTCGGCCTCAGCAACATCGCCGTCTGTCTCGTCATCAGCACTGACATTATCGTCATCAGAGTCCGCCTCATCAGCACCGTCTACCTCGTCATCAGTGCCATCTTCATCATCACCGTCATACTCGGTCTCCGCAGGCGGGCTGGGGTATTCCCGACGCTGACCTCCATGCATCCTTGCACTGTCTGGCTGTCGTCTCACAGGGCTAACGTCCGCATATACTTCAGCCTGGTGAGTTGCCACAGGGACCTGAGGGGCTGCTGGATAGTGCACAGGCATCATACTCGGCATTTGGAACGGTACGTGGCCAGCAGCAGTGGTGTAAATCGGCTCACCAGGGATTGTTGGGACCATCGGCGTCAGCTGGGGCATCTGTGGCATCATCAGTCCATTAGGAAATAAACTTCCGTAGCCAGGCGGAGGCATAATCACCGCACCCAAGGACGTGGGAATCACTGGCTGAGCTTGGGCTGCAGGTACAGTTGGGAATACCAGGCCGGAACTCGTCGGCNGGCACAAGAGTGAAAATACACAAATGTTGTCAAGTTCTTATTGATATAAGCGACACTACTATACAGCTGACACAAACACTAGGGTGTTTCAAAATTCAACTGGGGGAAAAATAAGAATGCAGGGGCCCCTAGATAATGATCCAGGAAGATATGCACTTGAGACAAAATTAGGGGTAAATCAGCCCTGCAACCTCAATCCTTTCACGTCAACAGTAAAACCAAATCAAAACGCAGCAATTACTCTATAGAAATTCAGCTCCAGGAATTTGGAAAATTGCTTCTTCCTCAATAAAGTGAATGGGTCAACTACATGCATTTTCAAAGACTGGCCCCTATGATATAACTATTTTGCCTTGAATTGTCAAACGCTTGTGTGAAAAACATTGAAGCGGAAGGAAATGACTATGGAGGGGTTGTGTGAAAAGTCATTCGAATGGGAAGGAAGTAGGACACAGAAGACATGCAATGTTGGATGTCTTATGGTGGGGTTGTGACCTGGTGACAGCTTGCATTCAAACTTGGGGGGTAAGTTATAAACAATGAAATCTTGGAATGAGTGAAATCTTGGAACCGATCCAGAATGTTATGGAATCACCCCCAAAAAGGTATAAAATGGAGTGATACAATTGTATTTTGTAATCACCATGATCACAGCCTGCACCGTCCTGTATTTTTCTAATAAACCGCCAACAACACAAAATTATCAGCAACCCAACGAATATTCCTCATTTTCAGTCACCCACCATTCCCATCCTCGTTCCCTGCCAGGCCATATGCATACGTACCATTTGTGTTCCAAATGAGCTGCGGTGCCGTGTTACACCTGTCAATGGCCTATTTAAAAACATCGTTTGAGACAGATCACTGCTAAGTCCTCCGCGCAAATAGTACCGGTTTGGGTGCAGTGTCACTATATCGGAAGAATGGAGATAGGTGGCGCTGTGAGGAGTTTGGTTCCCTGCCAGGCCTATATGCATACGTACCATTTGTGTTCCAAATGAGCTGCGGTGCCGTGTTACACCTGTCAATGGCCTATTTAAAAACATCGTTTGAGACAGATCGTCTGACCTTATCAGTTTTTTGCAGTACACTGCGCACAGTCTACACAGGCCTATATGTTGGTGTCGGTTTCTTCATCTCATGCTTTAGACCAAGAGACAAGTCCATTTATCTTTCAGTTTCGTGGTGATGTCGTGGTAACTGAAAACTTCCTTCTGCATTGTAAGAAGATGGATATGCTGAACACATCAACTTGTTACCACAAGCAATTTTCCCCAGTTTACAAAATGGCCGCCCTTTTTAAAGGGCCAAAGGGATTAACAGTAGGGATCATATCATCATTGGTATCAAAATAAAGGTCTCAGTGAGTACAACAGCATCGCATGGGTTTTATTCACCAAAATGTACAGTGCAAGCCTTGAGGGGGGTCCAAAAGGGCCAAAAATCCAACATTTGACCCTTTCCCACCAGTTCCACGGGGGTTGCACGTGAATGAAAACAATTGATTTCAACATTGCTCTCATAGTGCTCCAAAAGAATACTCATGATGACACCCTTTGGGTAACAGTTTTCAGGATCATAAATTATGACCCTTTTTGGGTCTTTTTTGGGATCTCAAAAACTTTTACCCAAAGGTTGTCATCATTTTGGTATTTTTTTTTGAGCTCTAAGAGAGCAATGTTGAAATCAATTGTTTTCATTCATGTGCAGCCCCCTTGGAACTGGTGGGAAGGGGTCAAATATTGGATTTTTGGCCCTTTTGGTTGCACTGTACATTTTGGCGAATAAAACCCATGCCATGCTGTTGTACTCACTGAGACCTTTATTTTGATACCAATGATGATATGATTTGAAGACATCAGATTTTTGAGCCCTACTGTTAACCCCTTTGGCCCTTTAAAAAGGGCGGCCATCTTGTAAACTGGGGAAAATTGCTTGTGGTAACAAGTTGAAATGCATTCAGCATATCCATCTTCTTATAATGCAGGAGGAAGTTTTTAGTTACCACGACATCACCACGAAACTTAAGAAATAGCCCTCTTTTCTGGTCTTGTCGCTTGGTCTACTTAGAATATTGATGTTGAGGTGTGAAGGCAGTTCAGTGACTTAACCATTTCAGGTCAAAAAATAATTCTTGCGAAGAAGTTACTCTAGCCTACATATAGTAGCTAATAGTATCATTATCAACGAGTGATATCAATGAAATTGCCCAAAACTGTGCATTACTGTGATACTTGTATTCAACACGTCCCACGTCGTCAGTAGTACACACAGCTGACATGAACAATGGAAATGGGGTCGAGGTTGAAATACGGTCAATATAAATTGTGGATTTTGCTGACGGGCTCCCGTGGCTAATTGGGGAAATCCCATGACTAATTCCACCATATTTTGGATCGGTTTCATGATTTCACACTGATTCCAAAATTTCACTGATTATAACTTACCAACTTGGGGAGAGGACCTGCAGATCATGCAAGATCATGATATCCGGGTGACTGACAGGGGCACTGCTGCAATCATATAATCAAGGAGTTCATCTTCCACAACATATTGTTAAATAAACTTGTGTTGAAGACAAACCACGGACTTAGTGTTACCATAGGCTAGCTGGATCTCCTGACTCTTTCTTGGAATCATGTAGCCAAAACTAAAAGCCTAGTCAGTTGAAATACTTCAATGACACAGGTACACTTGTCTACCGATGAAGGATGAATAGTGTAACGAGCGTCTGCTATCGCCCACGGTGGGCTTGGTATTTGGTGGGCTCGGTATTGTTCGGGCCTTGGCCCCGAGCCTTATGACATAACAATGTTTAAATCCCCCCTGGTACATGTAGGCCTATATATACTTTGGCAATTGGTCAATTCGCTTTGGGATCCCGAACTGCAGTGCACATAGAAGTTTCTGTCTCCTCCCATTGTTTTTTTACCATGTTCGTATTAAAGGCAATGGGTCATATGAATAAAGACTAGCATATGCTTTTACTTCAGATTTGTACAGCGTTGCCTAGTGCATTTGTATTGCAAAATTCAAGTAAAAGCATTTACTTGTCTTTATTCATATGACCCAAAAACTTGAACCGATCGCTTTATTCCAATCCGTCGCAACTTTGTGGACCTGCTGAACGAATTCAAAGTTCTACAAATGGTAAAAGGAAGTAGGCACCTATTCTTGCTGAACAGCTAACACAGGAGCTAGGACAGGTCCGAATCGGGATGCAGAGAAGTAGACTTGCTGGTGAGTCTGCTGTATGGTCAATACGTTAGTGAGAAAAGATGTGCATACATGTACATGTACATTATCAAATCTCCCGTTTGCTTACATAATTAACCAGGGAAAAGCCACCCTTTAACAATCAATAATAAGTCATCTGATGTAAACCAGATGGCAGCACCATCCAGGCAGTATCCCCTTTCCAGGAATGACACAAGTACATGAACATCACCTCATTAATTTCATATCGCTTCCCGGATTTAGAAGAATGTACTGGTACTTAACACGAAGAGATTAGGTGCAATTCATTCATAGTGCTGGGAGTTCAGAGAGCAACAACCACTAAATAATGAATTGCATTGTTTTGAACTGGGTTCAATGTGAATGACTTGGTGATCAACCTACCTCGTAAAATGGCATCCCGGTGCTGATAAAGTCATAAATGAAATTTTGATGTAAATCTGCTCTTTGATCTAATGTAATTAGTATGCTCTTGCTGACCGGAGATGAAGAACTGGTCATATGTTGGCAAATTGGAGTAATTTATGACTTGGATTTGGATGACATAACCGTATTTCAACCGGGAAGTATTTCAAGGTTTTTTCTTGATGGGTCACTGTTCGTACATGTAGATGAAACCAGGTTAATTTTTTTGTTTGCATTTAGCACCTAAGACTAACAGCTTTGAGTCCAGCGACAAAAGCATGACAATCCCAGTGTCATATGTTTATCATGTCAACAATGCATATTGGAACCTCTCTATTAAGGACACCTTCGGGACTGGTAGCAGGTGTCCTTAATTGAGAGGTGTCCTGATTACAGAGGCCAAAATGAATACAAATGACCAGATTGGGACCGAACTTTGGCCTCCTTAATATAGATAGGTGTCCTCCTGGCAGAGGTGTCCACTGAGAGAAGTTCCACTCTACCTTGGAACCTCCTTTAGTGGACACCTCTGCCAGGAGGACACCTCTCTATTAAGGACACTGAAGTTCAGTCCCAAATTGACCGTTTCTATTCATTTTGACCTCTGTGATCAGAACACCTCTCAATTACGGACAGCATTTGTCTGTCCCAGAGGTGTCCTTAGTAGAGAGGTTCCACTGTACATTTTGAGATGGTCCCCTCTTTGCTAATCTTTCTATATTTACATCCTTTTTAACTCGAATGGCAGAAAAACATGTTCCATGTCACAAAAGATCAAAAGCATAGGCCAAATATGCTCAAACTAAGTTAACCTGAATAACAATTATTCCACACTTCAGATGAATTTAATATTTAAACACGAGGGAGGAAAGGCTAACAGTTTGACATCATGAGATCAGGGGTATAAAGTAGGTATAAAGCCTAATAATGCCAGTATGTTAACATATTAGCTGTGGTTACACTACATAAATCTCCGTGCTTTCCCCGGAGATTTTGCGGTTACACCTGTAAATCGCCGGGTCTAAATAGACCCGTGTCTGAAATCCCCGTGCTTATTAGCCCCAGCGATCTCGAAGGGGCAACGCCGGGGCTATTTTAAGCACGGAGATTCTATGTAGTGTAACCACAAAATCCCCGTGTCTATTTCTAGTTCCACGCACCCCGACAGACGGCGATGCAAATTGATGAGTGAAGCGCATGCGTATAGGCTACTTCACGCCTCCAGCAGCCACTTAATTATGCAGAGTTGCCTACATGCATTGCCCCTATCGCCGGGATACGGAACCTATTACCAATCGCATTTTAAGTAGTGTAACCGCTCGCCGTGTCAACGCCGTGTTTTTTCTGGTTCGGAAAAACCCCGTGTCTCAAAAACCCCGGGGATTTTGGATAGGTGTAACCACGGCTATTTTTGGATTTCAATTCTTCCTTTGAAGGTGCGCCATGAGAAACAGGCAAGATTGTTCTAAAGACCCGATTTATACTTACAAAATGACCCTAAGACAGGCAGGCCCTTACGCTCTTTGAAAAAAATGTTTGAAATGAGTTTCATTCAATCAGCAAAGAGAAGTACCCTACCGTTTCATTTTCCAACAGATACAATAACATAATGAATTTAACACAATATTTTTCCTCATTACAACAACAGTGCTAGGCCTAATACTGATATTGAGCAAGACAAGTAGTTTGTCCAGTCAGGAACAAGAAATATAGACACGAAATCCCTTATAAACTCATACTCGACTATTCTAATCACGTTTGGGAAAGTGTTTTAATAGGCTCTAGAAAAATTCGTCCCCGGATAATTCGTCCCCGGAAAATTCGTCCCCAGAAAATTTGTCCCCAGAAAATTCGTCCCTGCAGAATTCGTCCCCGAGGAAAATTCGTCCCCGAGAAAAATTCGTCCCTGAGGAAAATTCGTCCCCGGAAAATTAGTCCCCGGAAAATTCGTCCTTAAGGATAATTCGTCCCCGGAAAATTAGTCCCCAAGGAAAATTAGTCCCCAAGGAAAATTTGTCCCCGACAAAAATTCACCTCACGATATGATACCACGATACATGTACGTTGTTACTGCCAAATCCCTCGCACGATACGATGCCATGATAACTTGTGAACAAAGTGACCAAATCTGATCAGGGTTGTGTTATATGAAATTTTCATGCTGTAGCCATTTCATGCTGTATGCCATTTCAAGATAGCCTCTGACAAGTTTTCAACAACCACCAAACTTAGCCCTGGTCCCCCCC
>NMRB01002539.1:35461-49995 GCA_002633025.1 Notospermus geniculatus | reverse complement strand
AATAGGCATCTTGGAGTAAAAGGCCAAGGTAGAAATAGGGCAGGGAGGATTGAATTTAGTTGACCGCATGTTGTAACTGATCACTGACTAAATAATGACTTGTGGTTGAAATTGACCATGTGGACTAGATAGCCCGAAAAGGCCTGGACGTCTCGACCAGTGCAGACACCGTGCGGCCCAGCGATTGGTCATCCGTAGTGAATGAACTGAAAAGACCCTTTGTGTACCTATTGCAGGGGCGGCGCGCTAGTGCCCGCCTTGAATATCTGAACGGTGTGATAAAAACACGAAACCAGAGTATTTACATTTACAGGTTGGAAGTGTCATTACAGTAGTAACTTGCTGTGTATTCACAACGATGAGGCAGTCTCGCTATCGTCGGAGAGATCAGAATCAGACGAGATTGGACCACTGGAGCGTGGAGAAAATTTGCAGTTTCTAGCGAGGAAGGACTGAAGTTTGCCACATGATGCGAGCAGCAGGCCTAGATATGGTGGGGATGGTTTCAATGGCCGTGAGATGTATTCAGGATGGTACTGTACGGCGACGAAGTATGGGTGATCTGAAAGTGAGAGAAAGGCTCTGTAGTAACTAATGTCATGATGATACTGCCAATGGCAGGCATGGGCTGGTTCATGCCCAACAATCTTCAGAATCGTTGAACTACCATATTTTCCGCACTACTAACCGCACTGCCCTATGACCCGCACCCCCCATTGCTAAGTCCTCAGAAGACCCACATCCATGTTGGTTATAGAGGTACCCAGTATCAGTGACAACTCGGGTTCTCGAACGAACTGAACCAGAACAAGCCTCAATAACTCACAAGCCAGTGTCAGTGACAACTCGGGTACTCGAACGAACTAAACCAGAAAAAAGCCTCGTTTTCAATCAAACAAAATGGCTTCTCTGGGCTCACGCCATTTACCTAGTTTTGGACATGTTTTACGCCAGAATTTTGTGCAGATTCATGAAAATAGGCCTATGACACGATGCAAGGAACAATAAAGCATGGATTTTATATGTCTTCCGTCAACTTATGCATGGTTATAGGGCCGATTATAGGCCTTAATCAATGTAAGAACCACACCGTTGTATCACCCGCACTCGTGATTTTGGGGGCCTTTTCGTGGAAAAAAGCCGCGGGTCTTATGCCGGAAAATACAATTTATATGAAAGGATAACGTAGAAGCTACCCAAATGCTGTGCCTATACGTACCTGGTATTTCAATAACTTCCATCCTCTCGCCTTCAACATCTTGGCCAGCAAACTTCATCCCTTTTGCTTCAAGATCCTTCACTACCTTTGGGTTAACCTCGTATCTGTGACGATGACGCTCTTCGACGAAATCCGGGTTGCCGTATAGTTTTCCTACAATGGTGAACCAATGATTGAAAACAAGTTGTGGACAGGACTTCTGGGATACCTACTACGAAGTGCCTGAGGAAGACCCCGGTTGGGGTAGAAAATCTGTGAAATTCGGAGATGACTTACTGACAAGTTGTGGACAGACATACAGAAGGAGCTGTCTGCACACCTAGCATGGGAGCTGTCTACACATACATAAATGACCGGCCAAAATGGGGAACCTGAATATTGCTTTTGGTTCTTTCCTCCATTCAGTCTATCTATCAAATACCTCCTACATAATCCATCACTATAGATCCATGCCGTCAATTGGAACCTTGTTTGCATAAATGAAACACGCATCACATTTTCAATCACCGAGAATCAAATACTGACAAGAGATATACTGTCAAAGCTGCACATCAGAAGACAGAGGATTGCTCAGAGATTCTCTTCAATCACATTTTGATACAAAACACATATTAGTACATAGCGATATCGTGCACAGAACGTCCCAAATGGATTTAAAAGTTTCATATTTTCAACTTCATAGCTGCACAAACCCGCGTAGTGTAAAACTGTCTTCCAGAAACGATATTCATATAAAAGCCCCGGGCAGTCCGAACTCATTTTGGTACAGACATAAAAAAATCAAAGAGGCGATACTGTAGAAATTAATGATTTTCATGTCAAATTTTCGTCGATTTCAAGTTCGCACAATCCACATGGTCCTCACAGCAGCATGACCTGATGGTGTTCGCAACACTGTGTCCCATGTGATTTCCATTCCACGTCATCCATGCCGTTCTGTCAAACGCACACGTTGGGCCTCAAGTACACAAGAACAAAACATTTAATTTTCAATAAATCACGGAAAAAGTCCAATATTTTCCATTTGGCCCAATTGACAGCCTGATCTATAGAGATGTTCCAATCGAGAAAGAGACAAGCTCATACTTACTCAATGTGGAGTTGATTTCTTGTTTGAAGACCGTCTTACGCAGCCCTAGCCTCATGGTTCCACCGAGCTGACCTGGATTATGTTCTGGCATCTCAATCACAACGGGATGTGTGGTCTGGGGATCAAACTCTGTGGAATGAGCATCGGTCCAGCCCATCACGTTACGGGAGAACTCAATCACAGCACATTGTAGGCCAAGACAGACACCTGGAAACAAGGCTACACTGTTACAGTCCTTTCCAGATACCTAAGGCAAATCGCACTTGGCTAACCTTGTCAGTCTTGGTTAGTCTATTACTAACAGCTTGACCACAAACACAGCCAATAGGCAAGGTGACATGCATTATAAACTTCAGCTTGTCAAGTATTGTGCAATAGCTCGTCAAAATAGTGAACACGGCCGTGTAACATTGCAGAGTTCAACCTAGTACCATTTGCCTTAGGTATCTGGAAAGGACTATAGCTTGACTGCAAAACAGGGCTAATCAGCTGCTTCCCAGATAGCAAGAACAAGAGGCCTACTGGAGGGTCACAAGGGCCTCCAGTGGGCCTCTTGTTCTTGCTGTTGGGGTTCATCCCTAGAAAACATCTAAACCTTGCAATCGTACAAGACGCATGGCCAATCAACAACGAGAGTGAGCCATCCCAAATGGGGAAGATAAATCAGATAACGTCATCAACCTATTTGACAAACGACGTTCTTTCTCAGCATGCATACTCACCAAGGAACGGAAGTTGTTTTTTACGGGCATATTCTATCGCCATGATCTTTCCCTCTGTACCACGAGAACCGAACCCACCAGGCACCAAAATACCACTGAAATAAGAACATTTGGATCAATTGGTATCTTATCCATTTAGCACTCCAAACGCCCGCTTCAGATTTCCTCCCGTGGACTGGTGCTGACATCTGGCGTAAAGATTCTGAACCAAAATATCTTCCTACCTGAGCTGATGTTCTGAGCCGAACTTCAGCTCTTGACATGGCGTCGTCCGTTTACTGATGTTTAGTACATTTTTTTCTTGTTGAAATTTCTCATTTTTACAAACTCTCTTGAGGAACGGATGGATAAAATAATAAGCTTGAGTGCTAAAGGGTTACACTCATCATGACACCCAAGACCTAACATTTTCATGCCTTGTATCCATCCTACTTACTTGCTGCTACACAGCTGTTGCCAGGCTTCATGATAACGGACAGGATCTTCCTTCTGAGTGGTCGATTCCAGATCAGCAGCCTCAATACACTGTAAGAAGACAACATAATGGGATTGTAATGATGCCAAATATCAGACGGCAAATTCAGACAGGTTAAAGCGAATTGATAGCGGATTTTGTTTACATTTGGCTGATGTTTGTAAACACAAAATTCAGCCAATCAAAATGCACGAAAATTTCTTTGTTGACATTCTGGAGAAGTTTTCCTGAAAATTTGTCCCCTTTCAAATTCTATTTCTAAATCAAATTCTATTTCTAAATCAAATTTTTTCGCTTTCGATTCGCTTTAAAGGAAACATTTAGGCAACATGACTCACGTGAACAACTGACCCAGAGACCTAAGAGAACAGTTGACCTCTAGATTCAAGTAAATGGATGACCTTGAAAGGTCACAAGTACACTGACCTTGAGATTCAAGCGATGATTGCACCGTAGTGCAGCATGTTTGAGAGCCTTTATCACAGATGCATATGAATCTTCCAATTTGGTGTACTTCCCGACGAGTGCAATGGTCACTTCTTTCAGCAGACGATCATATCTAAACCAGAAACAGGAAATGTTACTATCAGCAGAAACAAACAGGAGTGAATAATGGCAAACCTAACGACCATAATGTAGGGGGGGGGGCTGTCTGCAAATTGCTGGGAACTTGCACTTTGTTAGTCTACCAACTTTGTCGGTCAACCAATCGAGGGTATTTTCGTAATCACATCCGCGTACCCGCGACCTGAGCCAGGACGCGAATACCCGAATATAATTCATACACAGAGCTACTCGTTAAGTCAGAGCATCGATTCAGCTCCTATATATGTTGCAGGAACGGTGATAAAAATACAGAAAATTATTAAAATGTAAATAATATGTGTCAAAGCTTGATAAGACTAATTTGAGATATTGTTTCAGTTTTTTATTGCGGTATGCTAAGAAATACTTATGGCGCGTTTTAATCAACGTCTGTGTGTGAGTGCCACCAGTGGTGACATGTTGGAACCCTTAGCATAACCAGAATGAATACGTCCCGGGCCAGACTCTGATCAAAGCGTAGTTAGCGGAGCGAGATCAGAGGCTGGCGGTGCGAGACTAGCACTTTGTGCAATGCAGACCAATCTGTGGTGGCACATGGAAGCAAACTATAGATCTTGCATGCAAATGATTGATTTCTTACCTGTCGGCCAGATCCCTCCAGTTGGCTAAAAATTTCTTAGGTTTTGATCCATTAGAACATTCGAGGTGTAATCGTTTGGTGAGAAAATCGACGACTTTCTGCTCCTCGAGCATAAGAGGCACACGATAGATGGATGAAACATCATGAACGCCGATAACTTGATCAGGATCTACATGGCAAAACATGGAAACTTTCTCCTTGACGGACTGCTGTAGCGGGGACTGGCTACGACACATTATCAAATCAGGTGCTATGCCAAGTCCACGGAGTTCCCGCACGCTGTTCTGAGTAGGTTTTGTTTTTTGTTCACCAGTTGCTTTGGGCTGAAAGGAGTAAGGTTTTTACAGTCAATCATAAGGCCTAGCTGAGTCGTCGGCCCTTCCCGATTGTATATGTACTAATACAAATGAATAAACTATATATATACCGGTATATATATATAAGGCCTAGCAAAATAAATTGTGTGTTGTTTCTGGTTATCGACAATTTCCATAAAATCGAGGGTCGGACGGTCGGGATTTTTTTATTTTCCATTTTTGGTACAGATAATTTTATTGCAGCTACAGGGATTATACTAAAGGTTATCTAGAAGCCAGGAACAGCCTCAAAAGCTGCTCTGACATCCACTGACTAAAGACCTACATGTAGAGAGCAAAAGAGATTAATTTTGATAGATCTGATGCATTTTTGTGAGGAAAAAAATTGTTTCCTGGCCAGTCAGAATTTTTTGAGGGTTTCCAAATGACCGGAAACACACAATTTTTTTTCTAGGCCTAAGTAGGTTGGATCATATTTCGACAGAGGGGTGTCCTCCTGGCAAAGTTTCACTCGACACATATCTAAATATCTATATAAATATGGGATCATTTACCTCTGGGATCAAGCTGACATGCAGAGAACAGAAATTCTCTCTTTTCACTCTGAACTGGAACTGTCGGAACGCCTCCACGAATGGCATACTCTCAATATCTCCGATCGTCCCACCAAGTTCAATCACACAAACATCGGGTTCTTTCTGGTCACCATCCACTGGGATCTTTGCCACGCTTTCTACCCATTCTTGGATGGCATCAGTGATGTGGGGCACAACTGGACAAGATATGATGGTAACATTCAGTTGAATTGCAAAAATCAGAACGTTTACATGTACATAGTCAAGTTTGGAAGACAGGTCCTGTGTTCAATATCTTTGGTAAATTCTACGCTGTCTTCCCAAGTTCAACTTTCTTATTCGGACTATTACATGGAGTATTACAGTAGAAAACGTTCAAGTTGGAGATGCCCAAGTCGGAAAATCGCCCATCTCGGATGGCTTCAAGAACCCGGGGGGGGGGGGGTCACTCCCCACACTGGCCATACACCATGTGTGTTCCTTGCTTTTTGAAAAGGCCCCCTCTGGCGGGATCAGTGAATTCATGATCCCCACCCCCTCCGGCTGGCAGAAAGAATATCTCCCGCCCCTCTCCAGTACGATGAACACAGTCAGCGCACCAAGTCCCGCTGCCTTTCCCGCTCTGTCAGCCGCCTCCCGCTGCTGTTGCCGACGGAACATTGCCTTTTGTTGCGGGCAGGGGAAAGTTATAATTCGGTATGGGCCTTGTGCGGGAGAAATATGCTGGCCCCTAGGCTTATTGCGTGAATGATAGGGAAATAAGGGGCCTCTCTGTGATCGCGCGGGCCCGCCGAAAATCGGCGAAATCACCCCCTNGTGACCCCCCCCCCCCGGGTTCAAGAAGTCCCGATTTTTTGTAACATTATTCCAATAATCGCATAAGTTGGACACTACAAGTCGGATTTTCAGCTATCTCGGATGAAATGGCCAGGGACGTTATTCACGAAGCTCCCGTAACTTACGGGAGAGCACAAACTATTGCCCTTTTGCGGACAACCTATAGAGGAACTTCACGTGACATCATCATTGACGTCATAATTCGCACGTCAGCCATGTTGGACGTCATTTGAAGCTACGAATGCGTTGGACGTGACGTCCAACATGGCGGCATCTCGTCGCGGCAGTGACGTCACAAACGTCGCTGCACTTCCTCTATTGTTCACTATCACCCGCCTCACTCCTCTTCAGTTCATGTGTTTTTATTCATGGTGGAGCTTTGGATCCACTTCATCGCGGCCGTTTTGCCTTTCCTCAAGACAGAAGTCGGATTTTTGTCCAACTTTCACACAACGCGGATATTATCCGACTTATACAAGACGGATTTCTTCTACATGTAAGTCGGATGAAATTGTCCGGTCCACTTGAATTCGACTTAAAGGACCACAGTATTGCTTCCCAATCCTGCGTTATACCTACCCGCGTTAAGGGAGACCTCTATATTGACGACTTGGTAAACCATGCATGCTACTTAACTACATGCATTGTAGTACAGTGTAATCATACATTCTCCAACACTGGGGCGAAAGGCTTAACTAGTACAGTATTGGAGAATGGTCTCGGTGGCGCTGGCTGTTGACAGAAAGTGGCAATACAGTGGCCCTTTAATGCATTTTTTACTGTAATAGTATTACTCTACTACCACCAAAGACTTACCCTGCACAGTCTTGCCCAAGTAATCCCCTTTCCTTTCTTTGGCTATGACATGCTGATAAATCTTGCCCGTTGTAATGTTATTATCTCGGTGAAGCTTGATGTCCAAGAACCGCTCGTAGTTACCGAGGTCAAGGTCAACCTCTCCTCCATCATCCAAAACAAACACTTCACCTGAAAGGGACAAATGAATCAATTAAAAGAATGTCACGCAAGAAGTGTGCTGCCTTTCTTCAACTAGACTCAATATTTCTTTAGTAAACAATCTCTTAGGGGCCCGTCTCAAAATTGTTTTTGATATGAAATAGAAATGGGTTTCTAAGGGAAGTCATCGCGTCCTTCTTAATCTACCAAATTCGAACCCACGGACCCTCCCATAAGGCATCAATTGCCAGCACTAAGGGGCAGCATGCCTTAACCACTAGGCCAAATCCCCATCTTCAAAAAAAGATGGTTCAATGGCCTATGTTAAACGAGGCGTCCATCAGTACCCTGCGAGTAGCCCAACATCAAAATTGTTTTGATGCCAGGGGGTTCTCGATTTGAGGAAGCCCACTTCATCTTTTTTGAAAAAATTGGCATCACTCTTTTTTACAAGACAAGAGAATAGATTTTACATTAAATAAATATTGCTTTCTTGGTTTACTGGCGAAGTGTCTTCACATGTTTTTCTTTATCACCTTTCCATGCCTACCGTCCCTACATGGATGAAGCCAATGTCAAGTGCCCACTTCATCTTTTCAAGGGGGGAAGGGGTCAGGGAAAAGATGAAGTCCCTTCGTCTTTTTTGGCATCAATGTAATTTTGAGACGGCCCCTTATTAGTAGTCTAATGCTAATGAATGAGGGAAAAATTGTTATCTATTCAAGTCGGATACAAACCATGTTCGTAGGGGGAGAAGGTTCCAGCATCTATGTTGATATATGGGTCGATCTTTATTGATGTGACCCTCACACCGCATGCCTTCAGGACGGTGCCTACACTACTTGCGATGACGCCCTTTCCAATTCCACTGATGACACCCCCAGTAACGAGGATGTACTTCATGGCTCCACGCAATGCCAGGATTTTCTTTGCAAATAGAGACAGAGACAAATCATTTATGAAGATTAGATATCATGCGTGTGGGTCATGGCTTGGCTGGTGGTGGGAAAGGAAACAATGTCCCAGAAGCAGAATTTACAATTATTGTTAGATCACCCAGGCGCGGATCCAAGGGGGGCACACCCGGCCTGTACCCCCTCCATTTTGTGGAAAATCTTTAAAATTGACTCGGAAATTTCGAAAGGATGTTAAAATTTCACCGAGGTTTTCCACGATGTGCGCTGGCTGTGCCCTCTCTTTCCCATGATTCTGGATCCGCCCCCGTCACTGCCATTGTGAAATGGGAAACTGTCCTGCTAGGTGGGGGTATGCCACAGATCCTATCAATCCTAGGTTGGCCCCTGAAGGCCTCCTGCTCGAGGAGGGTATTAGGGGTAGGCCTACTCTAGTAGTAGCCTTGTATATTACTTTGCTGTGCTTGTTACGGTACTCCTTTTCTTGGCGATTGGTTTCGGTTTCTGTCATGTACTGTAGGCCTAGGCTACCGTAGCCATTCCAAGCATTTTTCAGGCCTAGCGAGTGTCGCCTAGACCTATCGGTCAACACATTAGATCTACAAGTGGGACACTTTTCCCGGAGGACCAACTTTACTGTTACACCAGTAGGCCGAGGCCTGATGGACTTAGCTATACACTAATCGGATAGTTGTGACAGTATAGGCCTAGTAGGGTGATGCTTGTGCATGGTACAGATGCAGCTCATGGACATGGATGGACATGGTGCATAGACCAATAGGCCTACAATAGGCCCTAGTATGGGCGGTTAAACCGGTAAGTAGCTCACAAGTCGCATTCACTGCTCTGTAGGCATTAAACAGCATTGAAATTTATTGAAAATGGGAATTATTCATTTATTGCTCTTTTATGGAAGGGGTGGGGTGAAGTATGCTGCATGACCCTGGACAAATCAACCCGAAAATCGAAAATTTTTCGAAAATCCGTGGCTGAGACTCGCATCTCCATGGTTGATTTTTAGCGCCGACTGGTGCTGCCACCTATGAACTGGAAACTTAACTTCCGATACACTTGCGCTCAATCCGATGCGACATTGAATTTGAAGGTTGCCGATTTTGGCAACGTTACCGCTGCCAAAATCAGCAACGTTGCCGATTATGGCAACGCAAGGTTGCCATAGGGCCTATAGCAACGTTGCCGAATTTGCTGGTTTTGCCGAACTGCTCTAGTTGTTGTGATGATCTCTAGTCGTACTACTCGTAGCTAAGAAAGACGTAAGATAGCACTGCAAAATAAAGACATTGTTGTATTGTAGTCATATTCTCTAGCTAGTCGTGACGTTGTGGTAATCTCTAGTCGTAGCTAAGACAGACATGAGGTGGCGCTGCAGTCGTCCACACGATCTCGAGTCGTAGGCCTAGCTAAGAAAGACGTAAGATGGCGNCCCCCTATTTTTGGCAGAGTAATGATTTTTTTTAGCAAGAAAAATTTAATCACATAAAAATTCTAGTATTTTGCTCTCAGATGCCAGGAAAATGCATCTAAAAGCACTTAAATTGTCAAATTTTTCTGGGGGAGAGCCCCCAGACCCCCCGTTTAGGCTTCACTTTTTCGGTGCTCACCAACTTTGTCGAGCTACGCCCCCCCTTTGTGTGAATCCTGGATCCGGCCCTGCACACGATCTCGAGTCGTAGGCCTAGCTAAGAAAGACGGAAGATGGTGCTGTATTATTTGTAACACTCCGGTTGTTTTCGTTATTCTTCGTACAACTGCAGCGCCACCTTACATCTTTCTTAGCTACCACTCGAGATTATCACGACGACCAGACAACAGCAAGGGCCTAGGCCTATGTATAACTAGGTCTAGCTACGTCTTTATTTTGTATCGTCTTTATTTGCGGTTATAACCGCCCATACATGCCATAGGGCCTACATCATGCATAAGGCCTACCCTAGTAGGCCTAGTAGGCCTAGGCCCCCCCTCATGAATGGCATGCGGACGCGTGATGATCAGATGATGAACTTTGTTCGACTTGATTTGAACAACTGGCATCATGATCATCAATCAATCATCATCATCATCATCATCATCATGCATGCATTGATCATCATGATCATGATGTCACAGCATGGCAAGCTAAGCATCATGCTCAGGCAACTGTCTGGGTCATCATGACCATGCCGCCCTTTTCCCATGTTTCCTGCGAGTTGGCCTAAAAATCTCATTATTAGGCCTACTGACATACCGGTAAGGCTGACAAGATGCAAAGATATCTTGGATTCAGAAAATTGCGAATAAAGGAGATTCCACTCAAGTAAAGACAGCTGCAACCGAAGAAGCATGCGTGATGGTGAAATTTTCCGCGAAATTAGATTGGTTCCACCATCCTCCGCTAGGTGGCTTTCGAGCCACCTATCGGCGGTTGGTGGTACCACGGATGAGTGGCGGCACCTAGCGGCGATAAGCGGAATCAAAAGCTGTTTTACCCCGAACGACAACGCCAACGCGTCTTGTGACACTTGACTCAGATTCTGATGATCAAGCCCAAAAATCACCTTTTTCTTCACATTCCGTCACATTGAAATCAGTAGGACTAAACATGTCAAAGCCGGGGCCAATAAAGTGCGGTGGAACGAGTGAGGAGATCAATGCTGATGATGATATTCGTCAAATAGTGAAAGAGGTAGGCCTGGGCCTCTGCTCTGCTGGCAAAAAACCAGCAACTGGCAACGCCGGTGTAACATCTGGTGATGTTGCCCGTTTTCAGTGTTTTCTTTGTATTGGAACAACTACGTAGTCATGTAGTGACAATAAATAGTTGAAGGGAGACCATGACCTAATGACTCCTGAATGGAGCGGCAGTACAGTTAAGGGGGACGTTCAGACATAGGCCTAGGCCTACCGAAACATATAGATGTTACGTACACCACCAGTGCAGTGGTAGGGGCCTACAAAACAAAAGTGCCACACCCGTCTCCGCAGTGTGACAGAGACAGTTCCCATTCCTTTAGGGTCATATTCATAAAGCGGTTCTATCGTTAGAACCGTCTTAGGCCGGTTCCAAGTGTAGTGGTGAAGTACACTTGCAACCAGCCTAAGACGGTTCTAATGATAGAACCGCTTTATGAATACCACCCTTAGTGTTTTGCCTCATTATGGGGAACACTATGAAATGAGAGTGATTGATTTCTCTATTCCCCCGTTAAAACTCTTTGGTCGCTCTACTGTCTCTTCAAACAAGCCATGCTATGGAGGTACCTCCAATGCTCCATGTGGGTCCCTGGCCTTAGTGTCCTAGCCATCTCGTGCATCAACAGTTCCTGTGATATTCTCTAACAATAAAACAAAGCTCTTTCATTCTCTTCCAGGTCAAGGCATCTGTGGAAACAAAGATGGGGAAAAGCTATGATAAGTTTGAACCAGTGACCTATAAAAGTCAGGTTGTGGCTGGAAGAAACTATTTCATCAAGGTGAGAGAGACTCTGTCAATGGGAGAGAACAGAAACAAGTAGTTTGTCCTCCTCTCCTTGGTGGACTAAGTCAGATTTTTTCCTGATATGGTCACAGAAATTGAGTTGATTGTCAGTTCCATGAGTAGTCTTACTCAGTTTATAAAGAAAAGTTGGAATGAATCGGTTTTGTTTTTCAGGCACCTAAAGTCTCAGTCTGACAAGTGTAATTTTTTGCTTCCAGGTTGATGTTGGCAACAATGAATACATCCATATCCGAGTGTTTCAAGCTCTGCCACATTGTAATGTGGGTCCAGAGGTCAGCGATGTGCAGGGGGGAAAGTCCAGACTTGATGAGATTGTATACTTCTAGGAATAAATGTTTCATGGATATTAGCTGCGCTTCCATTACAGCTTTTAGATCCGGTCTTAATAGTGCCGCATCTAAAATAAGACCGGATATTTCACGGCTTGCGCTTCCACTACTGGATTTGAGGTTAGTAAGTTCGGCTGCAGATGGCGATACGTGGAATGAACCGCGTTTTGTTCTGGTACTTCCGAGCATGCGCAATGTCGCAAGCGATCTTAAGCCACCTGTAGCCGATCATTACAAATAGATCCGGACTTTTTGCCATTCCACTAGAGAAACACCATTGTTGATCCGCATCTAATTTACATGTAGATTCATTCGGAGTATGATCGGCTATGCTATCCGAGCTTAATAGAGCCGCACTTAATAGAACCGGACTTATTAAACATGGTAATTCTCACTCTCTGTAATGGAAGCAGAATAAGAATGGACAAATACCGGCTTTTTTTGTAGTGGAAGTGCAGCTATTATAGGCCTGCTCATTCAGTATTACCACGTGAATAGACAATTCCATAATCACAGCATATTCGAGAGATTAGTTAGAAGGGCTGTCGTTGCAATCCTGACAAGTTTTCAAGATTCCATGCTCAAGAGATGTTTGAGATCGAGGTGGGGATGCTCAGGATTCTATCAGGATATGGGCTGATATTCATAAAAGATAGCAAATGCTTTTACTTCAAGTTTTGCAGTACATTTACATTGGACATTCTGTCTGTGCAAATCTTAAGTAAAAGCATTTGCTAACTTTTATGAATACCAGCCATTAACATCTTGCCTGCTCCTCACTGTGTTCTATTCACCACAGACCGACACATCTCAGGCTTGAACCATGTTTTTCTAGGACAGTCCATTATTAGGAATACACTGTGGTCTGTTACTGGATGAACTCCACATGCAGTCAGATAGAAAATTGGGGGGGGNCTAGCAACATGAATTGAAATTGAGTAGAATGCAATCATCCTATGTGTCATAGTAATTTATTTCCACTGAGCATGTTTGAAATTGGATGTTGGGAACAGATTTTATATTTTCTTGTTAGTTAGATGTACTAGAATCTGATGAAGTAGAGGTTTATTGTGGTTTCCCATGTGCCTGCTGAGAACAGCTTCATTTAGTAAGATTATCATGCAGCCTTGGCTGCCTTACTTAAGAGCTATATCATCCAAGTAACATAGAATATGAAGTACGTATCAGCTATCAGCATAAAGGAATCAAACAAAGGTTTAACTGCGAACGATAAAGTAACTGAGGGATACACTTCATGTGTTGCCACCAGATGTCTCTCACTGCCTGAATTTTGGCTTTACGTAATAGGCAGGAGCTGTTAACTTTTTTATAGTAGTGGGGAACATGAATCTGTCAACTTGATGCCTTAAATTACATTTCTGAGGATAACAGAGCTATTTGCAGCACAGTTAGTGTTCCATGTGCAAATGTACGTTAGCCTATTCAAATGGGGACAGATGACCCTGCGCTCTCATCGTTCGTGGGGTTCTCATTAATTCAGTCGTTTTGTATTGTAAGATGAACTTGTCTGAATTCAACAAAATTTGCACTAAACATGCAGAATGGTCTTACCTATCATATGGAAGAGTCAGAATGCAAATCTGTTGACCACATTTATAAAATGCTAAATTTGAAAGTTGAACCTTTATGTTTGATGGAAGAGTCAGAATGCAAATCTGTTGACCACATTTATAAAATGCTAAATTTGTAAGTTGAACCTTTATGTTTGATTCCTTTATGGTATCAGTTATTTTTGTATGCTTAGATTATTTTAAGGAGTGTAATCCTGCGCTGAATCAATTATGGTACATCTCCACTTTATTTTTAAAGTTGAACGTTATCCTTGCATACCCACAGTACTGCTTTCTTTATAGAATGTTTTCATCTAACATGTCTAACGAGTCCAATATCCTTCCTAACTGTGCCTGTCGTTAAAACATACAAGGTGTGTGTATGGGTAGTTTCTTTATAAGTATCAAAATGTCTTGTTCTGGGACTTATTCACCTAATCTGATAGAACTTTCAGGTTTCTAAGGGGCTGTCTCAAAATTGTTTTTATACCAAAAGACGAAGTGACTTCGTCTGGGGGGGGGGGAGGGGGTTCTCGATTCGGGGAAGCCCACTTCATCTTTTTGGAAAAAATTGGCGTCACCTTTTTTACAGGAGAATGAATATAGTCTTCAGAAAGGAACAAGGTTCTGGCTACATGGGCCTATGGACTGTATGAGTCAGTGCTATAAATGACCCTACATGTATGGAGTATGAAGCCAATGTCAAGTGCCCATTTCATCTTTTCAAGGGAGGGGGAGGGGAAAAGATGAAGTCACTTTGTCTTTTTTGGCATCAATGTAATTTTGAGACGACCCCTCAGTTGATTGGTTCCATGTCCCACAAACAGAGAAAGGAAACACTCAACT
>NMRB01002539.1:16494-27349 GCA_002633025.1 Notospermus geniculatus | reverse complement strand
TGCGCCACCTGCAATCTAAGCATTTGGAGAGGTTATATTTTTCATTCATCTTATCCCATTTGGAATATGGGTCAGTTATCTATGATTCTGCCAGCCAGGTTCTACTTTCCCGTTTGGATCAAATTCATTACCGTGCTGCCCTAATTGTGAGTGGTTGCCTTATGGGCACAAATAGGGATAAAGTTTTTAAATGTTTGGGTTGGATGAGTTTGAGTGATAGGAGAAAGGAAAAAAAGCTTGTTTTGATGTACGATGTAGAACATAGTACCTTGCCATGGTACGTTTTGGTAAATTTTACTCAATATAGGAATCCTATTGTAAATAACCAGCTTAGATACCAAAGACCATATGTCCTACCTAGAACTATGTCTCATAGATTACAAAAATCCACGGTTCCCAGTGCTATTTGTTCCTGGTCTAGCCTTCCCAATGATATTCAGTCTCGTTATTCCAGAAACTCTTTCAAATTCCATGTCAGAAAGTTTTTAAAAAATACTCGATTTAGGAAAGCCACATATACTACTAATCTAGATTTATCTCGTAACGCTGAAATTGTCATAAACAGAACTAGATGTGATCTTGTTTTTAAGAATCACTTTTATTCCCATAATTTTACTGGCGTCTTAGATCCATCTTGTCCTTGTGGGTACCGCAGCCAAACTACTAAGCATATGTTTTTCCAGTGCCCTCTCACCGCCAACTCCCGTCGGGAGTTATTTAATGACCTTGGGATGCTGCCGTCCTTCCTTCTTTTTTTCAGTCAGTGCACCTGTATGGAGGACAAGCTAAGGTTCTTGTTATTCGGAAGTGATTGTCTGCCTAATATGGTGAATGCTATGATTTTCGAAAGACTGGGTCGGTTTCTGTTAGAAATTACGTGATAACCACTTCGCCGCTGCTACGATCGGCTAGCGGCGCCGTCGTGAAAACGTCGGGGCTGCTGGTCGGTTGGCAGCGGCGGAGATTCCTATTATTTGCCTTGGCTTTTGGCTTGTCCCCTCTATTGTTGCTGCACAGCGCATGATTCTGTGTGTATAACCAAATATAGTCATGTGTATAACGTATCATAATGGGGCCGATAATGCCCATTTGGCCTTGGCCCCTGAAATTGGTTTTTGTTGTATTGTCTTTGGAATAAATAAACAATTATTCAATCAATCAAAAAAAAAACGGGTTATTTTCATGCCAGAAGTAAACTCAAAAATAACGTTAGAAAAAAGAAATTTCGGTCACAACGCTCGCAGCGACGCCGTGTGGTGCTAGTACGGCACCCTCCTCATTAGCGCAACCATTGTGCCGAGGTGAAATGATTCGCAGTTCCCCATCACCTTCACTATCTGATTCCTACAAAAACAGTCACTGCTACTTTTTTCGAAATGCCAAAAGTGGATTCGGCACAAAAGACTACTCGACCGGCTCCCAGATACATAGATATGATGTTTACCCGTCGCTAAGCAACGAGTGCGATTATCTGTCCGTTTTTCATTAAATAATACACAAGCTAACAGAATAACAATAAGGCTGATTTATTAGGAAGGGTTGTCTCCAGCACCTAACAGTTGACCTGTCATATCAATATGAAAATGGGCGTGCATGCCACGAAATGTACTTGCAGTTCTGATGAACTAATGAAAGGGTAGTGTCAACATGGCAATATGGGCGATGTATGCATAAAAAAATAAAAAAGGAAGGACGTTTATGTTTGCCGACAATGTTGGTGTAAAAAAAGGAAGCAACGGTGACATATGAACAACGGAGAGGTTTCGAAATCAAACGATAAACCAAAACTTTACGACAACGTTATTTTTCATACTACACATTAACCAGATTTTGCATTGCATTTTCGGTACAAAAATAAAGTTGTCGTTAACATTTACGTTCATCGTTTGATTTCGAAACCTCCCTAATATGAACGACCTTGGCGACGGAGAAAAGGCGAACTCTTGCTGTACGATAAAACTAACCATGAAGGGAGTAAGAAATAAAAGTGGAAAATAAGAAGTGGGAAAGTTTGCGCGAATTTTTCATTTCCGCAAATTGGGAGAGATTTTTTTCCCATTTCGAGAAATATCGCCCAAAAAACCAGGCAAAATGTCATGTCATTTTAAGAAAATTTCTCAAAATGGGAAAAAATTGAGAAATTGAAGAATTCGCGAAAATTACAAAATTTCCCACTTCTTATTTTCCACTTTTATTTCTTACTCCCTTCATGTTCTTCTAGCCACAAAATCCAGTTAAATAATCGACGAAGTATGTATGCCCCACTCAATAGGGAGGTTGAGATCAGCAACTTATCACGGATCCTTTGCGTATACGCCCTCGGATAGAATTATGTAAAACGAGGGCAAATTTCGATCCGTATAAGGATCCGTGATAAGTCGTTGATCTCAACCTCCATATCTCCACCTACCTCACATAGAAAACATATTGAAGAAAGAGTTATAAGCACCGCTGGGTGTTGTTTCATGAGTAAGGACTTGTCGACCCGGATGTTGATTTTTTTTCAATCCCAAAGGCCTCGTTCACACGGGCACGCGTAGGGCGTAACGCGTTAACGCGACGCGTTGGCGACTTCAGTGACGTCTTCACACGTGATGCGTATATGGCCACGCGGTTGGTATAAAAGAAGAAGATACGGCTTCGATTCCGTCATCACAGGTGTTTTCCGTCGAAATCCCCCAGGCGTCAAGCGTTAAGGCGCGTAAAAATACTGCAGAGGTATTTGGGCGCGTTACTACGCTATACGTTATACGCCTACCGTTCGCAGTATGCCATACGCGTGCCCGTGTGAACGAGGCCTATGGCTGTAGCGAATAGAAAGCGCGGGCAACCAGCCAACTTACGTGTCTGCAAGTGATCCGGGGGATTTCGTGAATATAGAGTTTTCGCAAAGCCCCCCGAAACGCCAACGCGAACGTCTACCGTTTTGTTCCCTACGCTTTTCGTGGCATCGAACAATGGGTTTGGCGTTCGCGTTGGCGTTTCGGGGGCTTTGCGAAAACTCTGTACTGTCCTAAAAGAATCCTTTCACATGTCTGAGGTTCACAGAGACAGCATCAACATGATGTTGTACACAAACCTACCTTATGTTGCGAAAAGAAATCACTATTTGGTCCCTCGAGTCGAGTCCAGGACGAATGGAAGGTTCACAACTAAATAGCTCTATGTGATATCGAGGTTTCATAGACAAGAACAGTCCAACACAACCCACTGTCACTGCGGATGAAATGTCTACATACTGACACACGTCATCGTATGCCACATTAGACGGGTAAACAAACCATTATTGTGTTACGGCTGTTTAATTGTCCGGTGGGTCGTCTGATGTCTGTTCGCCAGATCATCTGTTTCGTGATCTACAGATTCGATCGATCCTGCACTTGAGAACATAATCAATTGACCATGTCAGCCACAGTGTGCTGCGATCATTGCGTGGATGGTTGGGTCTGGTCACATCACGTGACTGAAGACTGAATCCTCTAGGCGCGCGGTGTCGTGCATCCTGAGAATCTCAGGTCATTTACGGTCGTACTCTCCCTCAATGAACCAAGCGCAAGTAGGGGAGCTGGTTGTGAAGACCCTGGGTGCGAGGATGGGTGTCGTGCCGATTTCGTTTGTCAACCAAAAAGAGACAAATTCAAGCGACTACATCGCAGGCTTGGTCAACCACGAAGGAAAGATGTTGAGGACGGTGTCTGGAGGGGCTTGAGGCCCTCGGTTCCTTGTCCAACTCGACCGGTCCTGGTGAACGGACTCATGGCCCAACCAACGTCAAGTCCAAACCAAATCTCCAACGCAGAGGTCTGGCCCCGTATTCATAAAACTACTTAAGTCTAAAGCCTTGTTTATACTTCGACGCACGACCATCGCCGGCGACCGACGCGCGTTCTTGCGTTCGACGCCGACCCCGTCGTACGATTTGGTCGGCGTCCGATCGCGAGGCTGTTATTACTTGAGTCGTTTCATAATGGGTCGCCGTCGCTAAAGTACGTTGGACTATGAATCAATTCCGCGAAGTCGGCGTCCAGATTTGATCGGGCGTCGGACGCCGATGGTCTTGCGTCGAAGTATAAACTGGGCTTTAGTGTGATACTAATCGTTTGTGTTGAACAAAGGATAAGTGTCACACTTAGACTTAAGTAGTTTTATGAATACGGGGCCAGACCGTTTCACCTTCTACCGTACAACTGGAGCAACCGAAAACACGGAACGCCGTGCCTCTGGGATGGCGAGATTGAGTCCAAGCCAGTAAAATGACCGGCCGGCAGCCATTCAAATTTAGCTTTCTTGCTTCTTTGACCAAATCTTACGTCCACATCGTACTTAGTGGTTGGCGCGTTTTACGTAAATTCCTTGTTCTACACGTACATGTACCTTCGCGACAGGCACAGTTCGAAAACTACGAACTGGCTGACCAAGAAGCCTTTGAAATAAAGAAAAATAATATTTCTCGAAAATTTACATGTTTACGAAGTTTTACTCAGTCGAGAAATTATTTCCCCGTCTGCTGGGTCCGTACAAAGCGGTAGAAGAATAAGCTTCAATTCGATAGTAGGGGTCACACACATACGTGCAGATGTGTGTATCGGCTCAAGTGCTCTACGGATGCGGGAGGCACTGGGCGACATGAACACTGACAGACGTCGCACCGGCCCGAAACGGCAATCTGGAATAGGCCCAGACTGCTGCATAGGCCTATTAATGTTTATTAATAATCCATTAGCAAGCACTGATACCTCACCTGTAGGCACCTTGAATATTCTAAGACGACACGACCATACCCCCGTCGAAGTGTTTGCTCGGTCACAATGTCTTCTCCGAGTCTCGACTTTCATGTAAAACACACACACGACCAACTCTGTTAGTTGCCTGAGGACCCGCGGCAAAAACTGGTGTCACTTCTCCAACAAACTTGGTAACCGAAGTTCTGACTGGTTGATCCGTTTGTCTTCGTTTATGACTGACCAATGGCGTGGTTTCTTAGGAATGTGGACAGGCACGGATCCAGAGGGGGGCGGAAGGGACGTACGCCCCCCCTATTTTTGGCAGAGCAATGATTTTTTTGGAAGAAAAATTCAATCACATAAAAAATTCGAGTATTTTGTTCTCAGATGCCAGGAAAATGCATCTAAAAGCACTTAAATTGTCAAATTTTCCTGGGGGAGGGCCCCCAGACCCCCCGTTTCGGCTTCCTGCTTTCGTTGTCTGCCGACTCCGTCGACCCCCGCCCCCCCTTTCTGTCAACCCTGGATCCGTGCCTGGTGGAGGTGTAAGCCGTTCACTTTTCATCAGTTCTCCCATATAATTCATCGCTCCGGTACTTAAATCATGTTAATTCGGTCACCTGCACTGAAATCGAATAAAAATTGAATGGCACCTTGCCTAATGATGTAAATATAGTACAAGTTCTTGTGATAGTCATTAAAAACGCGAGGACATAAACCTCACTGTCACAAAAGCTAGTTTCTTGAAGTTTAAAGGTCCATGATCCTGTGTGCAGTGCAGGAGTCAGCACATCACGTCCGTGTTATGATGCATTCCGTTTTATCACCCCAAAGTTTGGCCAACATCACCCGTTGCAATTACTGTAAAAAGTAGTCCATATCAAGCCTCAAGGAGTCCGTAACTTGCCGATGTTTACTTTTTGACACGAACAGAGACATCTTCTCTTTTCACACGACTCGCTGTTGGACTTTCTCCACCAAAGCCATTGACGTTTTTTCCATAATCACCAAATCTTACAAACGGCCGATGTAATGCTTTGTCATATCTCAAACCGAAGTAAACCAACCGTGACACATCAAGACAGGCCCATTTACTCTCGACGTTGGCCTAATGATATTTCACTTGCCGTCAGGAATGATCTGGGCCGAGCACACAGAAAGTCCGACAGTAGGCCCTACGGTGCCTATCGGCGGTTAATAAAATGGGAAAATGCGTTATAACCAACTGCCGATANACACATGCCTCCCGGCCCACTACGGACAGCCTCCAAGTTTTGTTGCGGCCTAATACGTACTGTAACGTTTTGTTGCGTTTACCCCGTTTAACTACGGCCTACTAGGTTTCTCATCCGCACCGTGACCGCCGTGGCAAATTTTTTGACAGTTTAAAAATCTGGCCCGGCATCCACGGCAATCACGGCCTGTCACGTTTGCCCATCCCGTCCCCCCGCGTTGTCTCACGTCCATCCCGTTTTGTCCACGGTGGCCTGAAACGTGATTGCCGTGGCCGCCGGGAACATAGTGTGAACGTAGCATAACGGACTTTCTGTGCACTCGGCCCTGATGTGCAGAATCGTCGGCAGAAGTCGTCGTCATCCATGCAAACGTCTCTTTTTGAGAATTTTGTGTTTTATTACGGGGTGCATGTTTGATTGATCGATTTGACGGCTTAGCTGATTGGTATGGAGGTAACAAACCCGCACCGTAAAAATCTGTAAAATCGATCTCCAGTCAAGCCTAACGGTACGATCACGACGCCTGGAGTGTGGCTGGGATGTCTTTTATACCTGCCCCAGGCCTCGTGTCGACTAAAGGCCTTCATACACTGAATGACAAAAGTCGAAATTAGTCGCTGCTATGGTCAGTTCGACAACACTTGATCTGGCGACATGTTGAAATAGTCCACAAAAGTGTCAGAAGATTTTAACATTTATGGAACGTCTCCACAAAAAGTATTTTGGAACGAACAATTGTAGTGATTAATTTCGACTTTTATCATTCAGTGTATGGACGCCTTTAGACTTCTGTCCTGCGACTCGATTGGCCAGAAAGGTCCCCGTTCCTTCCAATGACTGACAACGAACTTAATGAAATAAGCACATACGATTTATTACAATTATTATGATCTTGACATTATGACATGTAGGCCTGTATCCTTGGAGACGAGGTTTACGACCAGGCCCGGTAATTCCCCTTAAAGTTTCATCACAAAACCAACGACCTCCCCCCGTCTGTGTCCCGTCTCTCCCCTAAATATAAAAGAATACGTATTGTAACATGTCCACCCTGTGTCCGAATCGAAGCCACGACCTATTCACCGTAAAATGTGAAAATAACAAAGAAAACATCTCTTACAGCAACTGCCAACAGATGGCACTACCAGACAGCAATAAACTGTGACGTCATCCGGAGAAACGAATAACGTTGCGCGCACTGAACACATTAGTCTCACTTCACCATCCTCTCGCGTTAGTTGTTAATGACAGGGCGGCGAAAGTCTGGTAGAAAAGACACTTCTGGACACTTGCGAGTGTCCAGATCTGAGCATCCGAATCTGATTGGCCAAAGGTAGATTTGACGTCATCAAACATGGCTGCGCCGATGAAATGCATGTAAACAATGAAGAAAGAAAGACTCTGAGGGAAATGTAACCTTTTTAACACGTTTTATCGTGGTATTCGCCGAGTGATATATAGAAGGCGATTGAACCTGGCCGTTTGAGGTGGATTGCCGATGAAATAAAGTGGAATTATATTGTAAACGGATCAATTTACCGTCTCTAATCTGGTGTACACCATGTGAGAATACACAAAATACATCAAGCTTGTACGGCCAGGTTCAATCGCCTTCTATATATCACTCGGCGAAAACCACGATAAAACGTGTTAAAAAGGTTAAATTTCCCTCAGATTCTTTCTTTCTTCATTGTTTACATGCACTTCATGGGCGCAGCCATGTTTGATGACGTCAAATCTACCTTTGGCCAATCAGATTCGGATGCTCAGATCAGGACACTCGCCACCTAGCGGTAACGAAAGTTGTAGTCTTTTCTACCAGACTCTCGCCGCCCTGTCATTAACAACTAGCGCGAGAGGACGGTGAAGCGAGACTATGAACACATTATTCTACCCTGTTTTAAAAGTCAATATTAAGCCATTTTAAGAGAAACATTCAGCGATCGAGTCATACTTTGAGGTCACTGTAAAATGCTACCAAGACCAAGAAGTAGCTAGACAAGACCTCTCTTTTTTGGCCGAGTTCATCAATGACGTCATAGCCACTGTCCCTTCACGTCCTGCTGCTTCTTACGGTTGTGAACCTCGATGTAACTCACTTCACTTTTAAGTTGGCACAGTACACATGGCCAGCACCAGAGGGAGGCACAGAAGTCCTCGAGTATGGAACCCTGCAAAATCGGAAAACAACGTAATGAGTTACGACGGCTGCTAAATCTTCGTTGTATGTCGTTGTATTGTCGGCCTACATTAATTCGTCCCCAGTTGTTCCGTGGCTGAAAATAGACATAACATACCCTCCTCCGTGGGTGCGTTCAGACACTGTGAAAATAGTGTTACCTGTTGATCATGCCCATAAAGGAATCAAACATAAAGGTTCAGCTGCGAACGATGAAGTAACTGAGGGATACATTTCATGTGTTGCCACCAGATGTCTCTCACTGCCTGAATTTTGGCTTTACGTACATGTTTAATAGGCAGGAGCTTCAACTTTTTCTGTGGTAGTCGGGTACATGAATCTGTCAACTTGATGCCTTGAATTCCATTTCTGAGGATAACAGTGCTATTTTCAGCACAATTAGTGTTCCATGTACAAATGTGCGTTTGCCTATTCAAATGTACACAGATGACCCTGCGTTCTCATCGTTCGTGGGGTTCTCATTAATTCAGTCCTTTTGTATCATAAGATCAACTAGTCTAAATTCAACAAAATTTGCACTAAACCATCCTGAGATCTCAGGTCATTTACGGTCGTACCCTCCCTAATAGTGCGAGTGAGCGAGCGCGACGCCCTGGGATTCTCAGGATGGCACTAAACGTGCATTAGGGTCTTGCCTATCATATGGAAGAGTCAAAATGCAAATCTGTTGAGGTTTAAAGGGATAGTGTCCAGATTTATAAAATGCTAAATTTGTAAGTTGAACCTATGTTTGATTCCTTTATGGTTTTATGTAGGCCTACATTCGTCCCCAGTGGTTCCGTAGCTGAAAATAGCCATAACATAGGCCTGCCCTCCCGTGGGTGCGTTCAAAGACTGTGAAAATAGTGGCACCTATGGATCATGACGTAAAGAAACCACACCGTCATGAGCCATTCCTTACGGAGACCCCTGGTGGCAACAATAGGTACTTACCTCGATATTGTATTTCGTCCTGAGTTTGAGTCGTAGCGAAGAGAGGCTGAAAGGTACACACCAGGGCATACAGTAACCCTCCCCCATCTTCCTGGAGAGCCAGCATTCAACGCATAGGGCGCACAGAATCACCTGACAGCCTGCCGATGAGAACAAGAAGATGATACGGTGATGGGCGACTTCAAGCCCAACAAAGCTCGGGGAAGCCAGATAAGGCCGTTTTATTTTATTACATGTACTTGGTCTACTGGACCGCCGACGTTGAAAATGCCAAATTCAGAAGAAAAAAATAATTGAATTTCAGTTGTTGTTTTTTTCTCCGCCGATCCTCTGCATAAAAATAAACCTCTGAAAAAAATAAAACTTCAAATTTCTCTGTAATTTTTTCCGGCCGATGTTGTGTTTCAGCTTCTTGATGTCGGAAAAATAAAATTGCACAAACTTTGAATGAATAACCTTCGTCTTTTTACCATGCATGCCATGCAAGTTGTTTTGTTTCTTCCGTTCTTGGGGAAATGGAGGACGGTAATGGCGGAAATGGAGGACGGTATCAGTATATGCTGAAGCACAGGCAGACCTGCATCCCCGCTTTAAAAGCGGGGATGCAAGTCTGTCTCTGCTTCCGTCATTTCGTCCTTCAAGCCTTGGTCGTCCACCAATGCGGTCGGGTGGTTCGCGATTGTGTTGACAGTGTAGACCTCCTTATTGAAAAATCAGTACATATACTCACATGTTTTCTTGTCTGCCCCACAGTCACAGAGGGGCGTGGTCCATGTTCGCTGTTCGGGGGATTTTGTCGGTTGTGATGAGGTTGGCTGGCGTACGATCGCTGATGGTTCGGGCGCCGATACATACTAGAAAGAGGAGACATCATAGCGAATACCGGTACGAAAAACGGCCCCAAACCCAGGTAACATGAAGATACTGGAGTACGGTACGCTTTGTGAGTTGCAATCCCAAACTTGACGCTAGGTGGCGATATTTGGGGATATGACCACCAGTATCGACGCTAGGTTTCCATCTTGAAAAGTAGTGCGCGCGCGGAGCGAACAGTAGAAATTCTTCTGTTTGTAAAGCGGTTACCCCATCATGTCGTTTTCTACGCTTACAATATAGATCTGTTGTAGCAAAAATAGGTAAAGACCAAAAATATACCACTCTGAAACAGCCCAGCCCTAGGGTTTTAGTTATTTTTTTAAATAATAGATGGCGCATGCTCAAAAAAGTTGCAAAAATCTAAAATCTTTTGGCACCAAAATATAGGCAGGGGCACAAGGAATACTAATCACAACTTTGTTTGCAAATCCATGCATTCCCTAATGAGTAATTAGCAATTAAAGGGTCCTGCGCCACCTATATTTAAAAAAAGAACTCAACGTGCTGGTCCATGCCAGTCTGTAGTCTCGCTTGCCAGACGCTACGGGCTCACCCCTTCGGTAAATCACACTCCGCGTCTGGCTCTTTTAGAGATTAACAGTCGTGAAGACCGCGTGGTGGCAGCACGGGTCCTTGGGTTTTCCCAACCTCGTTCGCTTTCTGACAATATGGCGAGTGGTCCAAGGTTGTCTGAGCGAACTATACCCCTGGGGA
Source organism: Notospermus geniculatus (assembly GCA_002633025.1). Classification (NCBI taxonomy): domain Eukaryota; kingdom Metazoa; phylum Nemertea; class Pilidiophora; order Heteronemertea; family Lineidae; genus Notospermus; species Notospermus geniculatus. Next base: position 16,667 of record NMRB01002539.1, on the reverse strand, counting down.
CGGGGTTGGGTTTTTTCCTGGAAGTAATTTCCGCGGGAATTATGAGTGAGAAAGCGTGGTGATTGGCTGGAGCCCAGTGGAGTGCCATCTAGTGGTGTTACCGGCTTTTGAGCCCCAAATGTGCCAGTGTGTAGGAGACCGGGACGTCGGATACACACTGGGGCCGAGTGTAA
>NMRB01002538.1:71429-81507 GCA_002633025.1 Notospermus geniculatus | reverse complement strand
GGGGGGGGGGGGGTTGCGAAAGCTCCCTATTCACAAAGCCTGCCGCAACTTTAGGACTGCATAAACTATCGTCCATTTGCGAACAATCTATTCTTTACAATCAGGCTGACAAAGGATTTGCGGGGGGGATTCGTCTACCGACCCTTAAAGTTACGGGGGGAGGGGTTGTGAACAAGGTCCCTGAAAGTGGAGTGTCCATGTACATGAGCGTGTGCACACTCTGGCAGTCTTGTATGTATGGCGTCAACGATCACGTGTCATACAGATAACCAGACACAGAGTGTACATGCAGAGTGTGCATGACGGCGTGTAATGGCGTGCACAGCGAAACTTACTCACCTTTTTCTAAAGGCGCTTTCTTGTATTTTTCCAATCGCTTGACAGCAATGGCTTCCAACTTCACCCTGGCCGCGGGATATTCCTTTAAGACGTCCCACATATCTTGTTTACTGAGGCAAAAGAGATCCGAGTAACCCACAGACCTCACAGAGGCCGTCCGCCGGTTACCCGCCGTGCCCATATTAAGAATACTTATTTCACCGAAGTAGCTACCGGGCTTCAGCGTTGCCAGGACAGTCCGCCCGTTGTCCCCGACCACCTGGAGTCTCCCGCGGTTTACTATATACATATCTTTGCCGATTTCCCCTGAAAATAAACAAAGAACACCACGTGACCAACAGAAGACGCCACCAACCGACATGTCACAAACCAAAATGCAGGCACCACAGTTCACGTAAGAGACGGGTATGGCTGATTGTGGTATCTGACATTAGGTGAAACTACGAGGCAAGATGGGTGCGAAAATCGTTCTTCCAACAAACGTTGAAAGACCAATAGACAACAACGTATCTTGGCATTACCTCCCTCTCAGCAGAGCGATAACACCAAGACGAAGTTGGAGTACTGACCCTAACCTGAACAAACCGGCCCTGGAAAACTACGAAGAACCATGTTTCCATCTTCGGATGAGAACCAGCTCGCTTACTCTTCATTCCACATCCGATTGGCGCGAGGTTTTCGGCCGATATCTCCGCAACGGCTGGGTTAAATTTGACAAAAAATACATCAATCGACTTGTCTTTCTTGCCGGTATCTTTCTGCTATCTTCATTTTTCGCGTAAGGCCGACACAACAGATCCCTTTCTCAAAACCCATTTCATTTCGTCACGGTGTTCGGTGCAGTTTACACATGCGCGATGCATTGCGTCATTTCAAAATGGCCGCCATTTCGGCCGTAAACCCGAACTGCCGTTGGTGAAAGAAATTTTTTATGTCACGTTTTTAGGGAAAATGACAGTGATGATGCCTGTAGCGGCAAAAAAGACAAGTCGATTGATGTATGGTATGTCAAAATCGACCCAGCCGTTGCGGAGATATCGGCTGAAAACCTCGCGCCAATCGGATGAGGAATGAACAGGAGGAGGATAACCAAATCGCTCAGGAAGAGAACCAGGTCAAGGGTCACGTTTTGTGATACCTTTTTGTAACAACCGCGCCTTCCACCAGGTTCTGCCGGACGTTTCAAAAAGACGTCTACAAATTGCCATCGAAACTGACTGGGCACTACCAAATTCACCACCGCCATCAATACGTATACAATACAATGTGGACAGAAACAATATACATGTACAACAACTTGCACTTGAGCATTAGTGTTTGTGTCTCAAATTTAACACGATGATGAGCAGAACTGGACGGTAAGTGAGGCTATGAGATGAAAGCACATCTACATGTACGTGTACCTGTTTAAAAACCTAATTAACCGGCGTTTATCGCTGCGTTTCGTTCTTTTTGTCTTGTAAAATGAAGGCTTCAAAGCATATGCCGAAATTCTCGTACTCTTTTATTGCTGTGATCTAGTGGCAAGTAAAAAACACGTACCACGCCAAATCAAAATTTGAAGCGTACCGTACGCTGTTTTATTTTTTATTCACGACAGCGACTCCACGCCAAACTCGTCCCCAGTGGGTTTACGTTCCTACAACACCACTGGAAAGGGCTGACGACTTCAGGATTACTGCGCATGCGCGATATACTAATTTTGAGGCGAATCACACCGAAGCTGGCACCCGCGGTTTGATGTTCCCAACTAAACTATTCGTTTGAAATTGCTCTAATACTCAAACAACTTCGCGTTTTGGGTGTATTAAATGGCTTTTTAGGCATATATGATCTTTTTCAGTCATCAAAGAACGAAATATTGTGGGAAACAAACATTTTGGCACGCTGCCAGCGGTTGTCCAGAAATTTTGGACAAGTCGCCAGCCCTTTCCAGAGATATCCTCGGATGAGGTAGATCTGGGTACGAGATTGACTCCACGCCAGGACCGATTCAAATTTACCGGTAAACCACCATTTTATTGTGTTGTTGTTGTTATTGTCGTTTTCGACAAACACGCTGCACCGATTCCACGTCAGCCGGGACTCAACCAAACATAAAGCGACACCTAATGCCAGATATTGAACCAGCCAGAGACGGGCACGAACACCACTACATTAGGGAAAGTGGCGTACCAGACGACCGATGACGGTCTCCACGAGGGCTCTGTGGGCCATGAAACGTGTCCTCTACCACTTCGAGTTTTCCACGACTCAAAATATACATGTCTTTCCCCACTTCACCTGGAACAGAAGAAGGTCATCACTGCTTTAAATCAACAGAAGAAACTTAATCGAATGGGGGATGCAAATTGAAAAAGAAGGAACATAAAGCTGCACAAGAAGATAAGCATTAAACTGCTGCGTGAAGATTTACAATGGGTCATATGAATAAAGACTAGCAAATGCTTTTCCCTAAATTTTGCAATACAAATGCACTAGGCAATGCTGTACAAATCTGAAGTAAAAGCATTTGCTGGTCTTTATTCATACGACCCATTATATGAGGTGTGACTAGGTTGCTGAAACTGGATGTGGGTCGTAAATAAATTTGCTGACATCCAAGACCGAATGAAGGAGGGAAATGGCTGGAAATATGGCAAAAGAGTGACGAAAACATGGAAATAGCAATGAAATCTGGCAAAAGAATAAAAACTCGAAAATGGGAAGTTCAGCCTTGAAGAAATCTGCCCTGCAAGAAACGTCAATTCAGTTTCACAACCAGGTTCACTTGTATAAATTCCACATGGTGTGATCTGTTATGGGTGCGAGAATTACCTTCCTGAAACAGAGGGTTTTGAAAATTAACATTTCTGCGATTAGCATACAAATTAAAGGAGCACGGTATTGCCACTTTTTCTCGACAGCCGGCGCCACCGCGCCACTCTCCAACCCAAGGGACTAACTTCGTTTCGGCGAATGACCCGATTTAATGCGTACATTTTGTAATGGATTTTTGTAGTTCGTGTTGCTGCCGCTAGGTGGCTCCCTCTACGTCGGTAGTCAAATAACGCACTAAAGATCCAATACCGTGCTTCTTCAAGAAAGCATTGGCATAAAAGGATACAGTGTACCGATTTTGGTATAAAGGCTTTTCATTCGAATATTCAAAATTACATGTAGAAAAGTCTAAAATCTCAAAGATCTTCTTATACATGTATATCACTTGGTGGACTAGCTCTATGCAAAAAATTCCCGGAACATTGTTAGTGTCACAATCTGAAATGTTTCTTAAATTTTTGAAACCTACAAAGTGCTGACGTCAGATTTGCGAGATATTCAATGTTCACGTTGTTTAAAGCTTGTGGACTGCAACAGAGAAGACGACAAGAAGAGTTGCAGCTAGAGAAATCGACGCGATAGATTTATTCGCAGAACGAGGCTCTCACAAATGCCCATGGCTAATTAGCATATTGTTACACACGTCAAACTGAATGAATGTTGTTGAAAAGTTCATCAACGACTTCTTCCGATCCCATCACGTGCACGACGTCCATGGGAACGGAATAAATGGCACTAGGAACGAGGTTGCAATTAGGTGCAAAGTGGCAATCTCGCAGGAGCCTCAGTTTGGCAAATACCCATTACCACAATGTTGTCTCTGGATGCCGAGGTGTTTGCGCTCAATCTGGAACACGTCAGGGTAAAATTGAATCAGTGCTCCCAGAACTCTTACTGTCCATGTTGAAATCCTTCGTGGGGGGTGAAAGATTGCTCGACGAGGGCTCTACGTGCAGAATCATTAGGAAAATAATAGAAGAAATTTAAACTGGTACGAAATCAGGAATTGACTGACGAAGACTTAATCAGAATCAAATAACTGTACATCAGGTATTAGGATTTATCATCATCAAGGACAGGCCAAATTGATGAGCGTACAAAATCTAATCAAATGCAAAAAAAGACAGGTAAGTTTGTAAGCCAATGAAATACGTAAAACGGCGTTCTGAAAACAAACCACCCAGGGGCCAGTTGCACAAAAGTTGAAAAGATAAAAGTCTGTTAATTTAACTTTTCCTGTTAAAATGCCTACAACTTACAAAACTAACATTATGGGATAAGTTAACACCAAGATAAACTACCAGTGATTTTTAACCGGTCCCTGGCCTCTTGCTGCCAACAAATCCTAACACATCGGAAGCATCCAATAGGGAATCTCGAATGAGTGAGTTTCCTTGGTGGACTTCAATAAAGACAACAGCCGGATAGTCACAGCAATACCGTGATGGTCACGCCGCGGCCATTTTCCTCGCCGGGTGTTTGTCGGTTGCCTGTCTGCATGGAATCAAGAGCAACATCGATCTCGGCAGACTCGATAAGGCGATATTTATTCTCTATCCGATTCTGCCATCGTACGATCAACAGTGTAATTTTTTATGGCTTTGTAAATAAAATTTCTAATCTAATCTAATAAAACAGTGTAAACGGTCAGCTGAATCGGATCGACTATAAAACCAGGCCTCGCAGCCTAAATGGCAGAGCGAACAATAGCACTTGCCGTACGGTCAGCTGAATCCGATCGAGTATAAACCAGGCCTCAAAGCCTAAATGGCAGAGCGAACAATAGCATTTGCCGTACGGTCAGCTGAATCGGAAAGAGTATAAACGAGACCTAACAGTGTAAACGGGAGAGCGAACAATAACATTTGCCGTAAGGTCAGCCGAATCCGATAGGCCTAGAATGTAATCCAGGCCGAAGAGTATCAAGGAATGAGCGAACAATAGTTTTTGCCGTATGGTTAGCTGAATCGGATAGAGTGTAAACCAGGCCTTACAGTTTAAGGAGTGAGCGAACAATAGAGTTTGCCTTACACAGCCAGCGTGATCAGATAAGTCTAAACCAGGTCTACCAGACCTCAGGCTGAGGCAAATAAGGCTAGGACCGTTAGGGACTTACTGGGTTACAGGACAGCAGTATCCCAAACGAGGACTTTTTGCCCGTTTTCAGAGATCTGTGACACGACAGCACCGTGGAGTTGGCAACGAAGCAACGTCATTATTACGCTTGCCACGAATCCATCTGGCTACTCCACAACTTAGTTTACAACAAAGTAACCTAATGCATATTTGACAATTCAGTAACTACTTCACAACAACGAGAAAACGTTTGAATAATGAATGTAGCATGTTTTGCAATTTTGCCTCAACATGACCTGACAGCAGCTACGCATGGTGTAGAATTTTAATGTTCTAAAGAGAAAATTGTGGTCGACTTTTTTCAATTGGTTGGAAATCCGTGCCAGCGTCCTCTAATTTCAGTCGGGTACAATTAATGTAAAATTTCGTGGTGTTTCCTCGGCATATGAAATGAACTTCGTCAACCTTGGAAACAGCCAATTTCGTCAAAAGCCTGATCCGGCTAATCAGACCTCATTAGGAAGGTTTAGAAATCAAACGATAAACGTTATCGTTAACGACAACGTTATTTTTGTAACGAAAATGCAATATAAAATCTGGCGAATGTGTAGAATGAAAAATAACGTTGTCGTAAAGTTTACGTGTATCTTTTGATTTCTAAACCTCTCTATTATTAGAAACGCTATCAAGAGACGTCTGATGATGGTAAAGCCAGTTGTCTTCAGAGCTCTATTCAGAGAAGGGAAACTCTCACGTCTTGGTACAAGATTCCAAAAAGCTACGCATCATTTTGATAAAAGAAGAAAAGCAATGAAATGGTCCATGGACCATGTGCTCACCTGGGTGAATGCACCAGAAGAACGAAAACAAGTGTCAAGTCAATATGTTCCCGGGAAAAAAACATACCAGGGTTAGAACTTTTTTGTGGTATTGTTCATATGATATGAGCCAAAGTACATTTTTCAAAATGGACGACTGGCGGCCATACTTGAAGTGCAACAGGGCTAAAATTTGGCAAACGTATAGAGGGCACCTACATACATATTCGTACCAGGTTACAACATTCGAGCTGCTGTTCTTCAGGAGATATTGGCTAAAGTCCCATTTTCAAGATGGCCGACTGGCCACCATATTTGAATTCGAAAAGGTCAAAATTCCATGTACGTACACGTAGAGGGGACATAAATACATACAATTTCAAGGTCAAAACATTCTAGTTGCAGTAATTTATGAGACATGGGCCAAAAGCCATTTTCAAAGACGGCCGCCTGGCTTGGATTACATTGTTATAGTTAGCTTTCGGTTGAACACGTCACCATTTTCGCCCGGAAAAGGCATCCATCGTTGGAATCATATTCTTTATTTGGAAATCATTAAAGTAGCAAGAATACTTTTAGCGAAAAGACAAAAAAATATTTTGTTTCATCCTCGCGACGTAGGACGAGACTTAAACACGCGCGATGAAATCTCAAAACCAGACGACTGCTTGTTATTTTTGAATTGCTCAGAAACGAAGTTAATTTTGGATTTAAAGGGGACATTTCTTTCCTGCAATGACAGAATGTGCTGGAAGGGGATACAGTTTAGTGATATTTATTTAACCCTCACGTTAGGAGGCTTGGAATGTCAAGGTTTTTTGAAATCCCACAGATCATGAATATCTTTATGTTAAGGTGATACATGGATTTCATGCATGTCCCCATTTGTGTAGTATAGAAAGGAATATCCCCATATGTTAAGGTGATACATGGATTTCATGCATGTCCCCATTTGTGTAGTATAGAAAGGAATGTCCCCATATGTTAAGGTGATACATGGATTTCATGCATGTCCCCATTTGTGTAGTATAGAAAGGAATGTCCCCATTCGACATGAAGATGCATCTTACAAGATAGACGTGAATATGGGGTTATTGTGGGGGCGGGGCTACCCAAACCTCTCCACGATGATGATAAGATAACTACATGTAGACATATTTAAAGGTAAAGACACACTTAAATGTATGTTACAGAATCTTACTTTTTGTGCTTTGAATAAGTGGCCAAATTGTTCTTGGAGCTCGAGAAATTTAATGATGAACGATACTGGCATTGAGGAACAGAAAGGTCTAATTCACCAAAGTAACGAAAAAGTTAGCCAGTAATGAATGGGGGCTTTCAAAAAGGGAAGTTTTAGTGGGTGGTATTTGAAGTGCAAACTGAAGGATTTCAATAAGGGGTCCAAATGGCAAAATTAAGGGAGGGAACTAACTGATGGCTTCACGAGTAGCTAGCAAGTCGTGCTTTGGAAATGGCGTGAAATGAACCTACTTTGTTATCTGTGTTCGACTTCTTCGCTAGTGATATAGGATAGTAGTGTCCATGACCATTGAAAGAGGACGTTTTAGTCACCAGACATTGGTTCCTATTACCCCTTGGAACGAAGCGTTTATTAAAGGGACTCATGCGAAAAGTTACTGCACGCCGGGCACTAAAGTACTACCGTCTAACGACAGGTGGCAGCAGGCGTTTTTCCCAAGAAATATTTCCAACGACATTTTCAGTTCCAGAATCAACTACTAGACGGCGAATGCGAAATGAAGCGGTCTAAAAATAGATCGTAGTCGCTATTACCTTGACAGTGTTATACTGGCATTTTTCGCGTGAGTCCCTTTAAATCAATATCATCCCTGATTTGGGACATTTGTGTGCGGCCTTGGTATCTTTCAGCCTCCAGCCAGCATCAGTTACCCACACCATTAAAAATCAAGGACCGGAGGGAATTGCCTCCTCCTTCCGTTAATGTACTTCATCTCTGGTTCATCAAATATTAAAATTTCTATAATCCTGAGATGCAGGGACAATATATTTCAATTATCAGCCATTGTAGATTCAAAGCTTTGGTGATATGTGAAATGGAATGACAATAAGTGCAGCTGGCAAGAGTTTTGTAACTCTTGCTACATGTATTTTAACTCATTTGAACCCAATCCACTTTGTTTGGGAAACTCTGGTAGATAGATCGACACGTTTCTCTGTGTGCCCCGTATTGTCATTGTTGGTGAAACGCTGTGTGCCCCGTGTTGTCATTGTTGGTGAAACGCTGCCAGATGGATCGACACGTTTCTCTCTGTGCCCCATATTGTCGACTCATTGTTGGTGAAACGCTGCCAGATAGATCGACACATTTCTCTGAGTACCCCGTATTGTCAAGTGGCAGCTTTCTCCGAAAGACAATATTAAGTGAACAGTCACAGGCGAAGAACTTTCAAAAACGTTCCAACGGTATCGGCAATAAAACATTGGCGATTTTCTGCCTTTCGCTCGCTAACCACAAAATCAACTCAGGCAGAGAACCAACAGATGACGCAGCGAAGAAAACATCCACACAAATCGATTAACAATTTGAAAAATTTATCAAGAACAGGATGCATCAATCAGCTCTTGCAAGTTGCTGACCGGTTGACATCTAACGGGTGACGAACCCATCATACCGTCATTAGTCATGCAATGGAGATTATGGGGAAATGTGGATTTACATAAGTAAAGTGCAACTGGAAAATGATTTAAATCCTTTTAACAAGCTGCAGAATTCAAATCCAGTGTTCTAGCGATCGTTGCTAGATGGAACCACTAGTGATGAAGACTTGGCCTCATTTTATCCGATTCTGCAAGTGCCAGTCTGTGGCCAATAACAATGTCAAGGGGGATTGAACAAGAGAACCTGCTCTTGAATTTGCAGTGCCGGTATTCGATTGAGTGTACAGAGGGAGTGAACAATAGAACCTGCTCTTGAATTTGCAGTACACCTGTATTCGATTGAGTGTACAGAGGGAGTGAACAATTAGAACCTGCTCTGGAATTTGCAGTACACCTGTATTCGATTGAGTGTACAGAGGGAGTGAACAATTAGAACCTGCTCTGGAATTTGCAGTATTCGATTGAGTGAACCAAACAAGTACAAGGGGTGGTTTTTAACTCAATCAGGTTTTGCCGTTGTACGGTCCAAGAGCGTGTAACAGGGTGAGCGAACAATAAGTTGGCCGTCTCAGATAGAGTGTAAACCACGCACAAAAGGAAGTTTATACTCAGTCCGACTCTGCCGTCGTACAGTCATAGTGTAAACAGGAAAGCGAACAATAGCACCTTTCATTCTACCCAATAAATTTAAGCTGGATGCACATAAACCAAACCTGTGAGTGTGAGATAAGATGGTTAAGATCTTTAGGCGGATCAGGAATTTATCCTTTTGGCTGCCAGTGGAAATTTCACTTATGCCGAATCTCCTGGAATCTTACGGAAACCCAGTCACCATTGGAAGGCACTAATTGAGAGCCTTCCAAAGGCTTCCTATAAATGACGGTTCTCAGCATCAGACTTCTAAGGGTTTTTTTGCAAAATTTACAGCTAAGTTTTATACAGACTGCGGAAGGCACAAAGAAGAGATTTTATATCGCCAACAACGGTACTTGTTGCCAGCACGTAGGATAGGGACACAGTATCCTTGCCCCCGACAGATGTCGATTGGTGAACAGACTGGGCCGTCACGCGGTACCGTGATGGAAACGTGCACGTGACTTTGTCGCGCCCAACCGTGCAGTGGCTGTACAAAATACAATATTTGTTTTGGCAGAAAACACCTACAATCCTGCGTGGAGGGGACGGAAACTTCTCACCGTTAACTTGTACAATTTTTGTCAATAAACAAGCAAGAATTCACTGTGTCATACTCACGTTTAAAGATTTTAAAGGCAATTTTCGACCAAAATTTATCTCGACAGCCGTAATGGCAGGTCTGCCATGCCTACCTGCATTATATGCCATTTTCGGCGCCATAAACGCCTGCAACGCCTGAAATTCAGTTC
>NMRB01002538.1:0-71333 GCA_002633025.1 Notospermus geniculatus | reverse complement strand
GCGACCACCATTCCCACCATGCTCGGCGAGCAGTTAGTGCGGTTGCGCCACATTCGATCCACTTCCTCTTTTCACCGCGAAATCACGGTAAGGCGCGAATCACGGTACCGCGTGACGGCCCAGTCTGTTAATTGGTTTCATACTTATTCAGGTTAAAGGCCTAGAAAAGCATTGTTTTGCTGCCTTGGTCGTGCTTGATCGGCGGCGTTCACCTGCAGGATAGTCACACGCGTTTAACAATCCTGCTTTTATATCCAGGATGACAGAGGAAACGAGGTGACTGACACTGAACAAGGGCTCTTGAAAACGTTCAAATATCCTTTTGTAGTCATGGGGCCTGTTTATAAAAAGAATTAAAGCTAATGGTACCATTAACTCAATGCATTTTCCATTTGGTTAAAGATACCATTAGCTTAAAGTCCCTTTATGAAACAGGTCCCTGGGCATAAATACAGGAATGTGTGATTATCATGCGGGAAAACGCCGCCATCAGGCACCGTTCAGACAGGAGAAAAATTTAATGCTTTTCGAGGCCTTTGGCATGAATAAATATGAATTAAAATGCTGATTCCGCTAAACGCCCTTTGTGAAACCGGCCCGATGAAAAAGATGAAGTCAAGGATCTACATATAGGATACTGAGCTCTACCAAAGGAGAAACGCTTTATAATAGGGAACACCGACCACGCAGACCACGCGAGAATATACGCGTGGGTTTGAACTGATAGTACACATATGCCACCTATTATTCATGACGATTCAAGGTGTGATTGGCTGTGCTTGTTGAACCGCATCTCTCGAAAAATGAGCCTCTGTAGGTGTCACGTCTGCTCTATCAGTCATCACGTGACCAATCGGTGCTCCCCATTACGAGAGTAGCGCTGCTTAAGACAAAATACTGCTTTGAAGGCGACAGGCCTAGGGTGCATGCGGTGCGGAGCAAAGCATTTGCATTGTGTCTGTAGTGCGTCTGATTAGATGATAAGTAGGCCCTACTGCTTGAAAACAGCATGAAAACGTTCCGCGCCAGATACACACTACATACATTCATGCACATGTTACATGCATCCCACGGTGTGTCATTACTGACCGTGATTTGGGGGATATTTTCCCATCCTCTCAAGTCTCTCCCTTACCGAAGAAGCGCTTGCAACAGCCTAGCCCTCCATAACCTCTTTCACAGTCACAACCTCCCGTGCTGTTGATGACGACATTACATTGTACATCCCATCTTCGTGTAAGAGAAGGCGGCGCTCATCCTCCCATCGCAGGGCTTTGTTTCGCTCCTCTTCATACCCTCCCACACGGAGCGTATGAAGAGGAAAGGGACCAAAGCCCTGCGACGGGAGGATGGGGCACTATAATGATTAACTCAAATATTAGGCCTAGATTACGGGTTACTAAGTTCATTTTTCAATAGGCATGATAGGAGAGTAAGCCACATAAAGTAAATTTTCTACTCTCGCCAAAAGACACCAGTAAAGTTCTATAGCTGACCAACACAACAGAAAAGTCTCTTAGTTTGTGCTCAATCAACATGGATGGGGTTGCTGGGCATTGGATTGGACCATAGTGACGCCTATTGGTCAACTGACTGACAGCCCCAAATCTCCACCAGAATAGATAGTCTCGCGCAGCCAGACTCTTTCATTACCATTACAGAGTCTGGCCTCAAACTTGATTTTTACTGTTCGATGGTAGTTTCGCGCAACTGCGAATTTCGGGTCAGACTCACTCACTCAACTCAGTCTCTCTTTTTACGCCTGCTCTCTCCTGAGCTACCTACTAGGAAGGCTAGATCCAATGGCATGGTATGGTTAGCTTTAAAATGGTCACCGTGCATGATAACACCAATAAAACACCGAACACGTCGAAATGTCTGATAAAACACTTCATTCCTGATCAGTACTGGTTGTAGCTGGTAGCTATCAGTCTCAGTCATTTTTGTGTTTGGTCGCCATGTTTACATCATGTGACCAAGAAAATGACTAATCAACATTTATTTGGATGAATGAATTTGCGGATGGTTCTGTGAGTGTAACTCTACGTTCGTTAGCCAATCAGCGAGCGTACCAGGATCTTGGTAAGCATCCAAACAGTAATTTCGCAGTTTGATCCCAGACGCTTGTTCGATCCCCAGATTCGAAACAGCGGCTGGGTGACCGAGACTACAGAATAGATAGACGAACCAAATCTTTCTAACGCTCTCTGGGCTTTTACTGGGCACAGTTGAATCGAATGGTCTTGGGAAGCGTTACTACCCAGCCTTGACGCTAGGTGGCGTTATTTCGTTCCTACATAACACCCCTAGTACAGGTGGTAGGTTTCCATCTTGTAAGTAGTGCAGATTACTACATTTTGGCAATCTGAAGAGGTCGCCACCATCGGTCCTTGGCTAAGACCTCTGAAAAGGGCTGGAACCCAGCACAAGATTCTTATGCTCATCGATTTTATAAATTATTTGATAAAGTAATTATACGGGAAATTAGAATTTGTTCCAGTATTTGTAAAAATTACTTTTTTAACAGTCCGTTGGCGAATTAATGTTTTTATTAAGGAATAAAGTACGAACTCTTTCGAATCCCTACGCATTTGGTTGTGCAACGGTCAGAAATTCATCCGCCGTCAGCGGTGCATTTTGCACTGTGCAAAAGTAGTACCGGTCTAGCCCTTTCCAGAGTTTAATGGGGCATTGAACTCTGGGTACGAGATTACAACATTTTGGTAAAGGTTTTAAACAATCGTGAAGAGGCCAAATCGTGCCAACACCAACCCAGAGGAATCTAGAGATGTAGTTGCCAGAATAAATGATGTTGAAAATGGGTTCAAGACGAATATTTTCCGACTAAAAGGAGTTTGTGTTGATAACAAGTGGTATTAGAAGTGAACTGAATACTAATCATAAAAAGTGTCTGTTTTTCTGGTAGGAAGTGCTTTACATGAAAATATTTCAGAGAAGGGAAGGGCAAGTTGGCGGCCGCCGATATGGGCGAAGTCTGCCTGTTGTGCGGTCAAGAAAAATACAGGCTGGTCAACCTGAAACATTCAATGTATGGGGAGGTTTGAACTGTAGATCTCTTAGTCTGATTTTTCATTTGGATGAATAAACTCCCTTCGCAGTTGTGAGTCGCGCCCTCTTCGGTTTACTCGCTCTCCACAACTGCTTTACTTCGTGGAAGTTGCCGCGTTTGGTCAACAGATGGCGTCAGGGCCTGGCGCGAGTTTTACAGCCTATCAGCACGCTGCTTTCAGAACTCTTTGGCCCGTTAGCAACGAATGCTCTTGTGCTACCATGGCTACGAACCGCTCGGCCAATGAAAAAGTGTCTCAGGCCAGCTTGGTTACCGGTTGCGCGGTGCTCTGATTGGTCGACTCTCTCAGCGCCACCTGTTGACCAAACGCGGCGAATTTTACAAAGTTAAGCAGTTGTGGAGAGCGAGTAAACCGAAGGGGACGCGGTACACAACTGCGTAGGGAGTTTATTGGATGAACTGCAGGTGGAATTCCATCGTCGTATTCCTCCTTGTATGCACCGTTGCCATGCAATGAATGTGTACAAGGCAGTGTACGTATACATGACAGGGCGAGCACGTGATGTAAACAGAAAAGTAAACCATCGATCGATTAGAGTAAATGTCATATTATTACGTGAAACTATTTTATTCCGATACGAATGATATCAATTTATTTTCAAATTTGATGTTTACATCATGTGACCAAGAAAATGACTAATCAACATTTATTTGGATGAATGAATTTGCGGATGGTTCTGTGAGTGTAACTCTACGTTCGTTAGCCAATCAGCGAGCGTACCAGGATCTTGGTAAGCATCCAAACAGTAATTTCGCAGTTTGATCCCAGACACTTGTTCGATCCCCAGATTCGAAACAGCGGCTGGGTGACCGAGACTACAGAATAGATAGACGAACCAAATCATTCTAACGCTCTCTGGGCTTTTACTGGGCACAGTTGAATCGAATGGTCTCGGGAAGCGTTACTACCCAGCCTTGACGCTAGGTGGCGTTATTTCGTTCCTACATAACACCCCTAGTACAGGTGGTAGGTTTCCATCTTGTAAGTAGTGCAGATTACTACATTTTGGCAATCTGAAGAGGTCGCCACCATCGTTCCTTGGCTAAGACCTCTGAAAAGGGCTGGAACCCAGCACAAGATTCTTGTGCTCATCGATTTTACAAATTATTTGATAAAGTAATTACATTGTATACCGGAAATTAGAATTTGGTCCAATATTTGTAAAAATACTACTATTTTAACATTCCGTTGGCGAATAAATGTTTTTATTAAGGAATAAAGTACGAACTCTTTCGAATCCCTACGCATTTGGTTGTGCAACGGTCAGAAATTCATCCGCCGTCAGCAGTGCATTTTGCATTGTGCAAACGTAGTACCGATCTAGCCCTTTCCAGAGTTTAATGGGGCATTGAACTCTGGGTACGAGATTGACATTTTGGTAAAGGTTTTAAACAATCGTGAAGAGGCCAAATCGTGCCAAACCAACGCAGAGGAATCTAGAGATGTAGTTCCCAGAATAAATGATGTTGAAAATCGGTTCAAGACGAATATTTTCTGACTAAAAGGAGTTTGTGTTGATAACAAGTGGTATTAGAAGTGAACTGAATACTAATCATAAAAAGTGGGTCATATGAATAAAGACTAGCAAATGCTTTTACTTCAGATTTGTACCGCATTCCCAGTGCATTTGTAATGCAAAATTCAAGTAAAAGCATTTACATGTACTAGTCTTTATTCATATGACCCATGCAGTGTCTGTTTTTCTGGTAGGAAGCGTATTTCCGAGAAGGGAAGGGCAAGTTGGCGGCCGCCGATATAGGCAAAGCCTGCCTGTTGTGCGGTCAAGAAAAATCCAGGCTGGTCAACCTGAAACATTCAATGTATGGGGAGGTTATCTCTTAGTCCGATTTTTCATTTGGATGAACAATTACTGCAGGTGGAATTCCATCGTCGTATTCCTCCTTGTATGCACCGTTGCCATGCAATGAATGTGTACAAGGCAGTGTACGTATACATGACAGGGCGAGCACGTGATGTAAACAGAAAAGTAAACCATCGATCGATTAGAGTAAATGTCATATTACATTGTATTATGTAAACTATTTTATTCCGATACGAATGGCGTTAAGACTGATTTGCGGGCCTTTTTATTTCTAACAAGGATCGCCAGCAAATACCAACTAAGGGCACCAGATCAGGTTGTGATTAGGCCGGCCCAAATTCTACATGCGCGCGGCAAAATCCAAGATGGTGGCCTTCCAGCTATGCCATTCGGAACTTGCGAAGGCAACTGCTCGGCAATTTCCGTGACGACTCGCATTTCCCCTCGGACACAATTCCAAGGCAGCCATCTTGAACGCGCAAGGATTCCCTTCATTTTCTGTGGGTTTGGATGCGGTCGCCTCATCACACCCTGCGCATGAAAGAAAAAGGTCACACAAAAACGTTGCCTTATTGATCAATAATTGGCAGATTGGGTGAGATATCGGTAAGTTTATGCCTCAACTTATCCTGGAAATAAGGTTGGATATCTTAACAGGCCAAAATTCGGCAAAAATAGTCCCACGGTCGGTCACGTGGGTTTGTTGATAAACAACACGGCTTCCTTGGACTTGTGTCCGAGGTGAAATGCGCCGCCCAGTGGATAGATATGCAGTTCGCCTCAGGTCGTTCCGAATGCAGCTATGCTAGTGGTTCAATGAGGTACGATATTTCGCCGCTAGCATGGCTAGTGTCAAGTGTGGTTACTACCCGATAACTTGTGGCCTTATTCGTATCTACCAGTCCATTGCGTGTACTGCCATAGCCCCTGGTTTTGTTCACCGCAGTTCCAATGAAGCAGTTGATGGAATCCGTGGCTTTGGTCAGAAAGTGAACATTCTCACAGATATTTCCTTCTTGTACATAGAAAAGTGCACAGTTAATTTTACTCGTCGCCTTGTACTTCGCTTTGACATGTTTCTTAGGTATACCTCTCCCATCGCTACACTTGTGCATGTGATGTTCTTTATATGTTTTCCCATTAAGTGTTTGGGAAAGAAAAACGTAAGTGAGGACAAAGCCAACGAGGTTAGGAGCGAAATACATTGAAATTGGTTCAATACTCCTGAAATTGGTTAAGCACTACATGTATATTGAATTCGCTTTAACACGTCAGAATTCCACACAATAAGTGGAAGTAAATGTAAATGAAAAGGCATGTGCCGTTGGTTCATCCGGTAGTCACTCTTGATGCAAACAAGACATCGCTAGTCTCAAGGTCTGAAAGGGAGCAATGGGGATCCTAGCTAGGAAAGAGGGTAGCATACCGAAACCCGGTCCTATACAATGGACGCCTTTTGTGTGGGAAATTGATCAGGACCGGGATGTCAGTTTCATTTCAAAAGTTTTAACAACGAGTGACACCTATTAGGCCTTTTTACACAGTGCCGGTGCGTTCCGGATCGAGACTAGATCGAGGAGGGTTCGGTTATTTTTTTCCCGTGTAAAAGCGAAACAACTGACCTCCACCTTCCTCGGGCCAGTTCAATTCGCTGCGTGAGTCTCGGGAAGGTGGAGGAAGGTTCAGGCTGGTTATTCTCTCGTGTAAAAGCGAACCGGCCTCGTGCGGGATTGAGCACGCTACATGAATGGATCACTGACGCATTTGCTGTAAGCAACCTGTGAAGAAATAACTCACGAGATTTCTCAAGCACTGCTCATGCTGTTAGAAGCATAGCTTATCGATTTATAGTGATTATTTATGGGATATTTCTTATTTTAATGCGATAACTGTAAATGTTGATACACGCCATCCAGTGGCACGCATTTGAACGAACCGACCTCGAACTAGATCGAGCACCGTGTAAAAGCGATCAATCCATCTGAACCGAACACGCCCGAGGAGAGTGGATGTAGGTTTCCTCGAACCAGCACCGTAAAGGCCCATCGAGACAGCGCAAACAAACGACCTGGAAACAAACGATCTCGCATAGCACTGCGGCCTGAATCGTGAAATGTTCCAGGAAACTGGCTTAATTAAAATCAAAGGGCGAATTTCACTACAAATAAAAGGGCGTTTTACATTTAGACGCATGTAACTTCACTAAATGCACGCACTTCCACCATGCATTTGACGAAGTTACACGCGTCTTAGTCTTAAGCACCCTTTGTGAAATCGATCCAAAATGTTTGAAAGTTAAAAGCATAATGGGATTATTGTCCAAGGCACGTATGGTGCCGTATACGGCACGAGGAATATTAATCTGCACTAAAACAAGAGTACTCTTAATGGAAGAATCGGAAGTTGATGATGAAGTCAGTAAACATATCCATGCAGAGGCCGACTGAATTAGTAAAGCACAAGGTTGACCATCATCCAGAGACGGTGTCAGCAGGACGTCACTCATTAGGGAGTTTCGGGTTCATGCACTTCATAATTCTAAACTCAAAATGGTGTTACGAAGCTGATATGAAAAGCACAGAATGGCTTTCTCTGTCGTTTTGGGTGCAGTGTTTGGAGCCGTAGCATTGTTGCCTATAGATGTATCACAAACACGGTTCAAGCAAAAAATGATGTCAGTATATTATACAATGGTTATATTGATTGTCGTAAACAGTGGTTTTTCCGAGAATGTTTCATTGAAGAGCCACGAAAATACATGTACCACAAAGGGCCTTTTCACACGGTGCTGGTTCGAGAAAACCTACCTCCACCCTCCTCGAGCAGTTCGGTTCAGGATTGATCGCTTTTACAAGGTTCGGGTTCAGTAACCCGCCTCCATCTGGTTCGAGGTCGGTTCGTTCAAATGCGTGCCTCATGGGTTACTTGTACGTTTCCACCGTACACTGTACGGAAATCATTGCCAATTGTACGTTGTACGTTTGAAGGTCCGCATCATACGTTTTGGATATTTCTGGTCAGTTTTATGCAGAAACATCATGAAATACGTTTAACAGTAATCGTTCTACGTTTGGAAGTAGGATTTGTACGGAATAAACATGAGTAAGTGCCCAAGTTGTTTTCGTCGTTCTCTACCTCCCACTGAGCCGCCAACTTCACATTATAATTGTACCCAAAATATGTAGAAAATACCCCCAAAAATCAGTCCATTCACATATTGTACCCAAAACATTGGCAAAATACACAAACTCAGTCAAGTCACATAGTACTGTACCCAAAAGTTTGGCAAAAAAACCAAACTTTTGAACAAAAAAATACCCAGATTTTTTTTTGGGGGGGGGGCGGGGGTAAGCAGCACTAGAATCTAGTGGCACTACCACTAGATGGTATATATCAACATTTACAGTTATCATAACTAAAAGATATCCCGGAAATAATCACTAAAAATCGATAAACTATGCTTCTAACAGCATGAGCAGTGCCTGAGAGATCATGCGCGTGATTTCGTCACAGGTAAGGCCTCGTTCACACGGGCGTAGCTCCCTTTTCGACGGGACTCGTAAAGACTGCAGCCCATGAATGCAATTTTGCTTTCGCTACACCGGTACTACCAATGTAGTGTAAAGCAACAAAATCGCTTCTTTTGCAGATGCTTTCAAGAGGGCTTACTGGATATAGCATAATCATAAAAAGCATAACATAATCTTAAACCTAGTACCCAAAGTTATACCCTTTTGAGATGTACAAAAAGTGTCCTGGATATCATGTTTTTTTACACGGGAGCGAGGTGCAGATGGCACGTGCAGAGGGAGCGCATCTTGTGCAAGACCCCATAACAGTTGGTGTTCAGTATCAGAGGCGATTTCGAGAAAAAAGCAAAAGAAGGATTTTAGATTAATGGAGAATGCATTACACAGTCAAACTTCGAACGAGTATTCTGCAACACCTGTCGCTTCGAAATCGATGTGATCTTCACAAAATGTACATTGCGACCTACTTATTTCAAATATGCCATTAACTCATTTCAACAAAATTTTCATGCATAAGGGACACACTGCGCTAAAACTACTGTAAAATTATTCCACTCAACCCGGGACATAATCTCCAAGCATAATTTCCTGCACATCCAATACAGATACCTGTATTTCTATTTATATAGGCTGGAAAGTAGTCCCCAGCCTATATCTGGAATACCATGTTTACTGTTACATCACTATTTTCNGTTTGCTCACTGCATTTTGTATCAGGTAGGTAATGTTAAGGAAATATCTTTATAGAAGTGCTGAGTTCAACCCCGAGGCATCATATTCGGCTATGTCAAGCAATAATATGATGGAACACACTGTAGCCCCCCCCCGCCGCATGACTCATGATTCAATTTCTGCGTATGCCAAGATGAGGCAGACCTTGGTTAATTCGATCAACTGATCTAAGTGCCAGATTTAGACACATCGACCTGATGCATGTGCATGTTACATTTCACTGAATCTCTTGTCACATACATGTAGGCTATGAATTAAAAAAACTCTCGGCTTCTGTCTCGATTTCAACCATCGAAGCGGCAAACTACTAGTATGGGCGCTGCCATGATGTAAGACTCAAGGTGCTGGCGTCACTCTGACAACCAATCACCTAGCGGAACGACAAGAAACTAGGTATCCGCGCCACTGTCATGGTGGGCGTGGAAATAATGAGTACTCCCGATCATGTTATGCTTTTTATGATTATGCTATATCCAGTAAGCCTTTCAAGAGTACACGTGTCCAAGAAACACCTACGAACTCAATAATCAGTACGCAGTTATTCGCACTTATTTGTACATTCATTGACGGCCAAGTTATCTCCGGGTTTACTGCGACAGAAAAGCAGCGGAACCAGGGTGTGGTGCCCAATGTGTGTGTGTGTGGGGGGGGGGGGGGAAAGTTGCTGNGGGGGGGGGGGGTGAAAGTTGCTGAGGTTGCAATGTAGAGTATACTATACTTTGGGTGTAGGATTATGGTACACTATGGAGTGGGTTAAGATGGGCAAGTGATACGCCATAAGGCTGGTAAGCAGGGCAGATGTAGGAGGGAAATGCGTCCCTCATAAGCTGCTTTTCCACGAGGAGTTTGCGGACGCGGTTTCGGTGGCGGGAGCGGGTGCGAGTGAAATAGCTAAAGGGAGGTACGTTGAATCGATTATCTCCACCCGCGCCCGACCCCTATTCCGCGCCCGCAAACGCCTCGTGGAAAAGAAGCTAAAAGCTAAGAATCCATTCACGCGATTTTCCAGCGGTGCGATGCCGCATCCTTTGTCCGTGACCAACGCCGCGGAAACAAACAATGTTTTGGAGCGTTGTCGCTGGAAAATCGCGTGAATGGAAAGCCTAGCTGTGTTTCCACGAGGCGTTTGCGGGTGCGGATTAGGAGGCGGGCGCGGGTGCGAGTGAAATAACTAAAAGGAAATACGTTGGATCGATTTTTTTCCAACCGCGGCCGCCCCCTAAACTGCGCCCGCAAACGCCTCGTGGAAACACGGTCTACCACCTGCAGAATAAACGCAGACCGACTGTCAATGTTGCTAGATGGCCATCCTCTGCTACCCTTTTCAACCATGTCAACCATGAAAAAATTGCAAAGGTATCGTCATTCCTAAAATGCTCACGTTGGACTGATTCTCTTGAACTATCGTTTTATTAGTTCTCAGCCCTTTGGGATGAATAAACATTGTCTGTAATTTGTCGATTCTAACAACATATAATACAATATACGATCCTTGGCTGATGAGCTGCACATCACTCAGTGCCGAATACGTCTCGCGTGCATCGACATTACGCCCTGTCATACAACGATGCAGCTTCCGATGCCGCCACATTCCCTCTGACAGTATTGCCCCGTCCGGTACACACGAGCTCGTACCTGACTTGCAGCGGCAGTCCGGGCTCAGATCTGGCGCTTTGAGAACATATTCCATCCTACCGTATCTTTTAATCCTTTAATCAAATCAACATATTTGTTCTTAACCTCTCGCCCCTTTGAAACAAATATAGGATCTCTGTACAAAGGGATTGATGATAAATATAGCTTGAGGTTGCCCAGGTCGACCCGAAGCACCGCCATTTTGACCGGCAAGGCCTACAGAGATGTCATGTGACTTTGCGATACCAAGCTCGTCTTCAGGTGTACATATGGAAAGCTGGGTACACTGTTAAAAATTTCTACTATAATTTTACAGAAAGTGCCGGCAGCAGTCATCGCCAGTACTCATCATAAATTTATGGTAAACTTTGTTTAATTACAGCAGTAAAGTAGTTGTACAGATCTGCTGTAATCAGGGTAAACAGCACAACTGTCAATTTACAGAAGTTGCTATAAATGTACCGAATTGGTTATTTTTTCTGTAAATTGTTTTACTGTTAATTTATGATGACAACTGGCGATGACTGCTGCCGGCACTTTCTGTAAATTTATGGAATCGGACAGTAGACTTATGGTCTGCAAATAAACTTCAGAATAAATTTTACAAATGTTAGAAATATCAATGCATTACACAATGCATACGCCTGTGTATACAATCCACGAGCCGGGAATTAAGAGACAAAATCTCGCCTGTTATCTCCAATAAAGGGAGCAACTGGCATGTCTATGACATTGTTCAGAAAGTAAGTATATTCGGGTATGATTAGTTTATATTTCGCAAATTACCCGAGTAAAATCGGTAGAAACTCCTCCATCAACCTTCGCGCTGACTCAACTGCACTTTCAGAGTTTGCGTGTGTGACGTAGCCAAACGTACACCTCGTGCGATCATACTATAACTTTACAGTTCGTGCAATATTATTACAGCACTCTCTGTCATGACATGCCAATGCAATAGGATGACACTGTTAGCCGTATTTATATCAAATGTTGATGTAAGAAAATTATAACATCTATTGGAAAACTGTGTTTGCTGTAAAAACACAGATAAAATACAGTAATTGTACATTATTGTAGAAATTCTGTAAAAATATCGTCAAAATGTTCCGTAGATTTACAGAAATTTTTAACAGTGTAGAGTTTGTCCAGACAAACTATACCCTGGGTATAGTTTGTCTGGACGACAATGAACTTGGCAATACTTTGCCTATACCCAGAATGATGGGAACAGGGGCGGTGGATTGGTGTTGTTTGGGGATCATGTTGAAAGTGGGCAATGTGTACCTCTCCTCACCCCCGACAGCTTTACTATAGCTGTCGAATGTGAGGAGAGGTGTCTACATGTTTAGCCATATACCAGCCTGATGGCGACAGGGTTCTCGAAGTGACGTCTTGTGGTGTCAGATCATGCAGCGAGAGTGGCGAGTGCGGCGTTTAACTGTTTTGGGCAGGGGGCAGAAAATAATAGCGGAACAAGACTAACAACAAACGCAGAAAACGTACGTGAAAGAAAAAAATGGGGAGAAATAAATTCTTCCTCCAACCGGACTCGAACCCACGGATGTCGGATATCATCAGTTACCCATTCTGTAATCACTGGGCTACGGAGCTCGCCACGACAACAGGTAATATTTCGTGATACAAATGCGGCGGTGGCCTAATTCAACATTTAATCGGCTTATAAGGAATTGATTGGGCGGAACTAAGTAGGTAACGATTTTAATGATTTTTGACATGCCCTCGTTATTTCTTAAACAACGTTCAGTTCCATTGTAACCTACCTTACTAGGCAAGCATTACATGAATAAGCCGTATGACTCAGATTTATGCGTTGGAAAGAGTGATACATGTAGGTTCCGAGCGTTCTTCGGCACTATTCGGAAGCCCTTCGGCGAGCTCATGAATATAAAGTGTTTTTCAGAATGTCCAGTCATTTTTGCACTCATTTTACCTTGCAATGGAACCTTACCACAAAAAACACAAATTGGCCACTTACCTGTGCAAGTCGATTAACGGTTGGCCGACTTCTAATAGGACCTTGTTCAGGTCTACACTCTATTCAAGATAATCATGCAATCATGCACATGTAATTGGCCAATTTGTGGTTTGTGGTTAGGATCAATTGCAAGGTAAAATGAGTGCAAAAATGACTGGACATTCTGAAAAGCACTTTACAGGGTGTATCAGAAAAAACTAGACTCTCGAAAAAGCATCATAAAATAAACATAGAGGCGAGTTTTGAAAAACTGGCTATATCCCTTTGCAGAGGACATGATTATGCATCGAATGAAACCAGTATCGTTGTTAACACTTCACGTTTCAATGAGCAGCGACAGTGTGAAGTTTGAAAAATTGAAGTCCTTTGCGCACGGAAATGTGAAGGTTAAAATTGGATCTGTCGAAGTGAATGAAAGGATCAGACTGAGTTTTACTAACGTGCCGAAGCGTTTTTGAAATAATTAATCCTTTCACCCTCTAACCCCTAAACAAAAAAGTTTCATTTCTAAGTGTATCCTCGTCAAGTGTCAAGAAACTTAAACTTTTTACTGCGGCCTAACCATTTTTCACCCGCACCACTGGACAAAAGCCAAAAACTCAGGTCAGTGCACAGGTGCTCACAGATTTATGACCAGGAAATATGTCATTGTCTGATCAACATAAGGTATTAATTGAGCTATTTGAAGAAAAGATGAAATTGACCAGACATTCACTTTAGGTCAGGATGAGTTCATGCAAGCGTGTTTACCATTTGGTGAGGATGCACGCAAAAATGAGACTTTTTGTTTCGGGGTTAGAGGGTGAAAGGACTAATTATTTCAAAAACGCCTCGGCACGTTAGTAAAACTCAGTCTGATCTTTTCATTCACTTCGACAGATCCAATTTTAATCTTCACATTTCCGTGCGCAAAGGACTGCAATTTTTCAAACTAAAAACTGTCGCTGCTCATTGAAACGTGAAGTGTTAACAACGATACTGGTATCATTCGATGCATAATCATGTCCTCTACAAAGGGATATAGGCAGTTTTTTAAAACTCCCCTCTGTGTTTATTTTATGATGATTTTTTCGAGAGTCTAGTTTTTTCTGATACACCCTGTATAGTTCTCAATTTGGTGATGATAAATATAAAGTCAATTTCCAGAAATTTGGAAATTTTCGACCCCAACCGCGGTCTTCTTCAGGCTGGAACATTACAATCTGAAACTCTAGAAAGGACTGAGCTGAAACCCAAATGTAGATCTGAAGTATCCAACCCAAACAGGACGGGTCAGCAATTAAGGAAAGAAAAGAGTCCAAGCCCCAAAAATAGGTTTTTGGGCCTCCATAATGAAGAAATTTCGCCTTCAAACCGCATGGAACGACCATTTCGGCAGTTTT
Organism: Notospermus geniculatus; assembly: GCA_002633025.1. Taxonomy (NCBI): domain Eukaryota; kingdom Metazoa; phylum Nemertea; class Pilidiophora; order Heteronemertea; family Lineidae; genus Notospermus; species Notospermus geniculatus. The sequence continues at coordinate 57,144 of NMRB01002538.1, read as the reverse complement.
TGGTCTGAAGGTCAGATTTCGTCTCTATGGTATGAATCGAAGTGACCCGTCTTAGTGTTTCGTCTCGCTTCGCGCATTTGTCGCTCCGCGGCGTTCAGGGTCCTTGCGTCCAGGACGACAATAACCCCTTCAGCGCTAGTATGGGTTGCTGAAGAGTGACAATCTGTATTGGTACGGACTATAATTCTGTGAACTATTGCCCGTTCCACATGCTCATAATTTTCTCCAAATACTTTGAATAATGTTGAATAAGGGCTCCCTCGCAGATGAATTGGTATTGAAACCATATTGGCCTTGAATTGGTACATGTATTCAGACCTTGTGGAACGGGCATAAATTCATTCCAAGCCTGCGATTGTTACGGTCGCTTTGCTAAACAGAACCTTCTCACTTGTGCAATGAAAGCTGTGCGAAACTGAGAACCGCTCAAACAATAGAGAAGAAAGTTAATGGCACTGTTAGAATAGGCCATTATCTGTGTCGAGTAACGAAAGAGGTATAGGAGAACATGGGTATGAGGCGAAGCTCCATAGTATTGGTAGTTACTTTGAATTGTTATAAAATACAATGGAGATGGTAAGGTAAGGATGATGAACACAAGACTGACAGTCAGAAGCATTACTGTGATGTTGTGTAACTCTTTTGTGCCGGTCTTGACGTCGCTTTCCTGCATTGCTTGTCGCTTCCTTTTGCTACCGACGATCTTACTGATAATCAGAACATTGCAGATGGAGATGACCAAGAATGGCAGACCGGCATTCGTTATCAAGTTTATGTAATACCACGGTCCAAGAAAAAACTTGGCATACGAACCGTCACCATACATATAGGAGCAAGACGCTGGGGAGTCAGTGTAGCGGTAGAAAATTAATTTGTGAGAGTTTAAAAGAAATAAGAAACTGAGCGTGAAAACAAGCGTAAAAATTGTCACTTTCTTTGTAACTAATGATCGTGCCTGTAGTGGGAGTCTCACACTTATAAACCGTTCGACGGTGAGCAGTAAAACGTCCCAAGACGCTACCTGCCTCGTGAATGTAACCAGGAATGGATGCAACTTACATAGAAAACGTGATACAACTTGTATATCAATACGATACGAGTAGTACAACCAAAAGTCAAGTAACCCAACGTTCAAGACGGCCGTGTCACTCACCGCCAGGGTAACCAAGAGAATTCGTGTGGACGAGTTACCGATGTGTCCGCTCATGACGGTAAAGATTGTTGCAATGTTCAGAATAGACCCTGCGACGATAATAAAGGGAGCGATGTAATCAATGAGGGCTATGGCTAGCCGGGCCTCCCAGAAATCGTGTAGACTCCTTAGACTATAATACGTCCGTCGTCTAGAGGTGACGAAAACCTCAACAGTGTAGTCGGAGCTGCTGCTGGAAACCGTCTGCCTAGACATGGCTGCTCAAAACGTGGTTACAATGTGTGAAATGATCGCCAAGGCGGAAAATGTCGCATTCGTGTTACACAACAAGCAGTACACAATCTCCGAAATCAATGAAAAGCTGCGCTTCGTCAGTTCGTGACAAAAGCGATACGTGCTGTTTTTGTCGGTCTCATATTTAAATCCGTACCCCCGTCGTTATTGCTGAAGGTCGAGGTGAGGTTCACGCTCCATTCACTGACTTATAGTGTGCACCAAAACCAGACAAATTACATATAGACTGCCATATAACACCTTGTTGGCAACGCGAGTCGTCGTGATGCCGCAAGTCGATACTGCTAAATATCCAACAGGTATTGGAGCCACTTGTTTTAACGGCCATTGATCCAGTATCGTGATTGTCGCCTGCACAAAGGTAGGGCAACCTAAGCCATTGCCCTATCCAAATCATGCCAAAATACGCTACCTTAATTTCTGTAATTTTGCATGAGCAGGTGGAGGTGGAAGCTCAGCATGCATGGTGGGCATGGTAGTGTTAGGTGCTAAAAAGACCCGCCAGCCGATTTTTTCCCCGGGACAGTTGCGGACCCTCAATGCATTAGATCATATTTCAAAGCATTACAGATTGGAATGCTATGCTAGTTGCTCTATAGGCTAGTTGGTCTCGGGCAAGTGCACAGCACTATATGGATTAATTTTGAGAGGGATCACTTATAATAGGCCCATAGTAGCTAAGGTTACACCTGTTGGAAATACCCGTGTTTTTTCAGACCCGTGTCAAACCCGTGTGTGCGAAAAACCGGGCGAGAGGTCGCACTACTACATTGTAGTTAAGTAGCCCGGCGACAGGGGCGCTGCATGCACCGACTCTTTAGTCATTTCTGTATTGGCCTACATTGGTGGAGGAGCGAAAACGACATCACTTAATGGCTGCGCCATCTTTCGCCGTGCTAAAGAACTAATGAGACACGGGTATTTCGAAAAGCACGGCGAGATTGCCGTGTTCCAAAACCCGTGTGTACCAGACACGGGTTTCTCGAAGCCCGGCAATTCATAGGTGTGACCGCAAAAAACACGGGGATTTTATGTAGTGTAACCACGGCTAGTGATCAATTCCACAAAGGCCGCACAGGTTGTCAAATGCATCACAATTTATGGACTCAGTTTTGGTTCTTTGATGTCATGTCCTCAAGATCAAGAGCTGCGGCCTCTGTGAAATCGATCAGTAGGGGCCTATTACAATTATCGATCCCTCCCCAAATCAATCCGTAGTGCACTTCCCCGAGAACTTGCCAGGAAAGTGATATGACCTTTATACCACTCATACTCGGCCTCCCTTTGTGGGCGTAGTTTTCGGACTTAGAAATTTCCACCAAAGACCAATAAACTGTGAACTTCCTGTATATCTTTTCAGCTATGAGAATTACGAGCACCACCGGGGCCCCATTAACTGCAAGTTCGAAGAGGACCCCAAGAAAACACGCCAGCGGAAGCATCACTTCAAACAAGGGTTGCTCCTGAAGGTCTTGAGGATGTGTGAGACTTTGAATGTTGACCTGTTTATCAAATTTGGGGATAATGTGAAAATGGTCGAACTCTGAAGAATGGTACGACCAGTACGTATCTAGTGGTTTGAACGCTGAGGACGGGGACGTCCGTGTTGACTACAGGGCAGGCCACATCCACCTCCGACGATGGCAATGCCTTAACTGTTACAATTAATAAAGGTGTCCATCCAGTCATCGCATGGTCGAAAATGTCTCCTAGGGATTGCAATTTCGTGTTGACCATGGCAGATTCCATCGACATGCCTGCGGAGGAGGTTCTTGCCTCCTATGCCAGTCTCCGAAGGTTGGGCCTGGCAACTGACCAGAATTTTCTGTGCCAACAGCAGACGGTGAAGTCCATGAAGACGAGAACATGATTAGCATATCACCAATATTATAGATGTCCCAATGGTTCTGACTAATGAGCCACCAGCCCCTCCAGTTTCTTCAACAGTCGGAACATCGGATCAGTTAGTGGAAGAGCAGGCCGGAGTGAACATGGCAGTCGTCACCTCAGCTGGCCGAGTCACTATGTCGACTGGAGCACCAAGACCTGGCACTGCCAGTGCCAGACGCCACCTGCAGTACAAGTTGCAGCAAAAGAAAGATGCTCTAAAGGCCACAAGATTGAGGAACATCTGGTAATATACGTGGAGGAAAATACCAGGAGGCTGATAAGGACTGGCATTGGGTGGGCTGCGAGGTAGAAAAAACGTGCAATTCTTGGGTGCATACAAAATGTCTGAAGTGGAAAAAGAAGGATTCAGAACAGAGAAAATGGTGGTGCTCGAAATGCAGGAAAGATTGATACTACAGTCAGAGCGTAGGCAAAAAAGATATGCAAGCGTCGCTCGCTAAAATATTTTTGGTGTAGGCCTATTCCAATGTGAATGAGTCGTTCTAGAAACGGGTTTTCGTCAGTTCCATGTTTTGCATTACAAGAAGTTTCACGCGGAGCTGATCTATTCTTAGATCACTGAAGTCATTCGATTCTAAAATTAGAACACAGTGGACTCGATGGACTCGCCTATTACAATAGCCATGGCGCGGTGTCTGACGCTTTCGCACTCGAAGTCACGATAAGAATGCCACCGCCAAAACAAATATGGGCCATTTGGGTTTTATCAGGGGTTCCGGACGAGGCCTAATGCTGTTTTCGACTTTTTTGAGGTGGGGAGTCCTTAAATTCAAGCCAGTGGATAGCCTGAATTTTTAGACGAACAACCATCACCCCTCTGAATAATGGACTAGTCCATGTTAGCACTGCAGGTTGAGATTTTCAAGACAAAAATGACGGGACAAAGGCACAACCGATCAAAATGAAATTTTCACTGATGTCTGAAGAAATATCAAAGGCTTTGATATACGGTCGAACCAGATTAATTCCACCCGTCGTAAATTGTTTATCATTGGGGAATCCCCAGACACTCTGCTGTTTTTCGAGGGAATCCCCGATTTTTACCATTAAAATGGCATTCAACAGGGTTTCAAAACCAGGATAATGGCGGCGGAGGATAAAATCAGAAAAATCCCAGAAGCAGTATGGACGTAGAGAACATCCAAAACTTTCATNTCCCCCCCCCCCCCTCTGAACACGCGGTTTTGCTCTGTTTGAAGAAACCTCGGTCAAATTGCATTTTAACCTTTGTACCGGGCTCAAGATTGACAGACTCCAAATTGCAAATCTGACAAGTTGTGACAAAATGGCCATATCTCGGAAACGGAAGCAGATACGACGACGCGACTAGCGCGAAAAGAAAGAGCAGAAAAAAAGTAGCTTCAATTTGACCGACCGTCAAACGCGTAGGAGCAGCGGTTATCGAGATATAGACGTTTAAAGATTGGCAACCTGACGAAAACGGTAGGCCAAATGCGACTATTTCGTCACAACTTGCATCTTCGGCTCTCTCCTGCTTCTCTCACAGACATTTTGGAAGAAGCAAACCTGCATGAGCTCGTGGTCCATTTAGTTGCCTCCAGAATGAATGTCTTGTGGCCAGTTTTGGTTGCTGTTTTAGGGAGCTAGGCGCGGTTTTGTAGAGACATCAGAGATTCATGTTACGAAATGTACACTTTCCAACTTCGTCCAGTCCCGAAAGGGTTAATCAAGAATGCCGGACAATAGTTGAAAAACGTGAACAAACTGATGATGTGCTGCTGATTATTTTAAATTTGTTTCACCATAATGACAATGCTGCTGGTGGAGTCCATTGAGCCATGACCGATGCGCTATCCTGACCTTCTTCAACTGACAAAGCTTACAATTGTGTTGACAACCTGTGATTTCTTCGCGGCCTACAACAGTCCAGTATTTGGTTGACAAAAGTGCGAGGAGCTGATTTACCCCAGCAGCGTGTTTTGACTTCCTCCGGCGGTAGTAATCAACAGTCAGGTTTGTTACCACCCCTTTGCGAGGCAACACAATTGGATGTCTGGCTTCATATGACAGTGCATCTGCATACTCTAGACGACCGCCGCAGCGAATGAGGCCATCCTCATCCAATCTAGGACGTAAGCCCAGAAGTTTGCTCGTCTCCGGGAGCTCCCTTCCATGACACAATCCACAGTAAGCCTTAACGGCAAGCAAAAAAAGTTAAGGCGATAAAACCTGCACTAGGTGTCACCCAATACCATGGAGAATCGACACATGAAGAAACGAAAAAAATATGTTGGGAAATTTTTGTGAAACATGTGTTTTTCAAATTCATGTACATTTTCCTCTACATTTATGTATGTATATACAAAGTACCGGTACATGACAAATTCCTTCCCGTAGTTTCCATTTTCAGGACATTTTGCACTCGATTTCACTTTTCACAGGATTTTCTCAGCACTCAGAATTTCAGCAGCTGTAAATTCACTGGTCAGTCGGCATTCTGTTATCAGTAAACAGTACCCTATGATAATGAATCTGCGTATCCAGATTGATGGGAACACTAACAGAGGGCGGTGGGTTACTGTTGGTTGGGGTTATGTTGGAAGTGGACAATATGGACCTCTCCTCACACCCGACAGCTTTACTATAGCTGTCGAGTGAGGGGAGAGGTGTCTACGTGTTTAGCCATATACCAGCCTGATGGCGGCAGGGTTCTCGAGAGTGGAGTTGCTGCGTGTAACTGTTTTGGGCAGGAGCACGACTGTTAGAAGTCAATGCATACAGTGGAAAAGGTTCGGAACGAAATTTGATTGGTTGGAGCCCTAATTTGGAATATAATAGGAATTCCCTTAAAGCAGACCTGAAACGGATGCCGATTCGCATTAAACCTATTGGAATAAATCAAGTTGATATAAAACCACCAAAAACGTCACCAGTTTTCGGGGATTCCCAGTTTTCGCGATGTTGCCCGATGGAAAAACGAACTTCCCCGAAGGAGCAATGATTGTTGTTTAACCGGATATCTCCTACATCGTGTATGTCATATCAGAAAGGCCGTGTCAGTTTGAACATGGTGCTGTTGTGACTCCGAAAAAGTATTTATTAAGCGAGGAAAGCATTTGGGGTTTCGGGTCCGCTTTAAACATTAAAGCGAATCGAAAGTGAAAAAACTTGATTTAGAAATAGAATTAGAAAGGGGACGAATTTTCAGGAAAAGATGTAAACAAACTTCTCCAGAATGTCAACAAAGAAATTTTCGTGCATTTGATTGGCTGAATTTTGTGTTTACTAACACCAGCCAAATGTAAACAAAATCCGCTGTCGATTCGCTTTAAGCCATGCACGTCGACACGGTCGAGGCCTACAAAAGGAAACCACAGTAACGAGACGCGTGCACGTACAATACAACTATTGGTTCCTACCAAATATGGCAAACGATGGTTTGAATACAAAGAAGTTAACATAGTATTTTGGGCGAAAGGATTTTGTAAAATCGCCGACAGCGACCGGCTGAACGACAATGTTTATATGCAGCGGGTATTCCCTTCTTCATGCTAACGTTATTATTTTTCTGCGATCTTATTCCAAGATTCAATGAATTGCATCGACTCTCATGCGACTAGCATGAGTCGGCTAAAATGCGGGAATCTGGGCCGAAGGTTGTGTTTTTGTCAGCTGAGTATTATAAAAATCAAGATAATGTCAACGTCTTGCAATAGATAAACATGTTTAGAACAATTTGAGCATATTGGTAATGTGAAGTTCGATCTGACGACTTCAAAAAATGCATTTGAGAGTGTGATAAATTAACAGTAGAGGCCTCCTGCGCATGTCCAGATTGACTACTTCCGGTCTTCAGTAATATTCTATTGGTTGTTGGACTTCACTATGGTGTAGAGAATGTTCCCTCCTCTGCATTCACGATATTGATCCGCTAAGGTGGTCATTGCTTTCAGTGAGGTAGGATCCCTCTCCTTCAGGAACAACTTCAGCTCCTGGCTACACACTTGGAAGAGTTGATCCCTCACCATGAGATCCCTTAACCCATTGTAGTCCTTCACAACTCGGCACATCTCAACCCACCGGTGGAAATAACTGGACATTCTTGAAGAGAACTCTTTGTACGTCTCACCAACATCAGGACGACATGATCGGAACTTCCTTCTAAACCCCTCTCTAGTCAAGTTAAATATCTGCTAGAGCCTCCTTCAATTGATCATACTTCATTGCATCATCTCTTGGTAACCTGGAATATACATCTAAAGCTTTTCCCTTCAGCAGGATGCTTAAGTTGATGGACCAGTTGTCACGATCCCATTTCTGGATGGTAGCGTACCTCTCGAATCGTTCCAGGTAGGCATCCATATTGTCCTTCGACTCATCAAACGCTGGAATCTTAAGGGTCTTGAAAGTGGGCGGAGGCCCCTTGCCAGTTACCTCTCCAGCACCGTGTTCCTTCTTCACCTTCCCTTCTACATTCTTCTGGGCCTTAATCAACTTTAACTGTCGTTCATGGTCAGCTTGCTTCAGCTGATCCTCCTTAAACAAAGCCTCCAACCGTAATTTCTCCTGTGCAGCTTCCCACTCAGGTTTCTCCTTCTCACGTTGATGTTGCTCCTTCTCACGATGAGCTTCCCGCTCCGCTGTCTTGCCTGTTCGCTCTGAATGAACTTTCTTAAATCCTCTCCCTCATAACCCAACTCAGTAGCAAGATCCTTAAGTTTTCTGAGATCCTCAGCCATCATTGGATCTGAACCCTACAGTTGAAGAACTACTTGATCTCTGTGCAATAAAGGATCAGTGGCTTCACACCATCACTTACCTGTACCTTTATTACCCCAACGTTTTTTTTTAAAAACACACAAACAAACTTATTGTCCCCTGGGAACTGAAGACACTGAAACACCGGACTGTAAACGTCTATTCAGTCAATATGTAACCCTTTGTAACACCCTACACTATGACGTTTTGCGGACCCATCTAAACCTGACCTTCACAGTCACCGCACAGGTACACTTCAAAGACAGACATTACATCAACTCGCACAGCACATTCATACCATCGCTTTCACAAAACTCTATTCGATTCGGCACTATCACCCTGAACTTTCCTACCAGCTCTGAAAATAGAATGGCTGCGTTAAATTTACCACGCCTTACAAAAAAAATAAAATAAAATAACTCCCTTGCATTTACCAAATTAAAATAGGTCACAACACAATGTATGCTGGCATTGACGGATGTGTGGCTTCACCTTGCAATCAACCATGTACCAGTGTAACACCACAGCAATCAAAGCACTATGACACCTTTTGAAACCTAAACCTTTGAAATTACCGTTAAATAATTACACCATTTGCTGTTTTCATAATTCACCTTTTTCACCACTTTCCAGACACGAATGTAGAACGTATAGATTTGAATACACACATGCACACGCACTGCGGGCTGTCCACGAGTTGGACGCACTGCTTCAGAGGATTCAACAACTACGGATTCAGGTTTCAGGTTTATTCAAGATGACACTTGTACATAAGACAACGTCAGTATGCTATGTGAGTGAGTGGGTGAGTGGTCAACTGAAATAACAATAATAACAATATTTTAGATTAAGAAAAATGTAACAAACAGGAAAACAGGACAGAAAGACTAGAATAAATTGAACTATACTATAAAAACCCGGGAAATATGGTTTAACAAGATAGAAGCTAAAAAACTTACCGACTGTGGACATTCCGAGCATTAGTACGGGCGGCGCTCTCACGACTGAGGCAAGACAGGGAGTACCAATGCGCGGAGCGCCCACAGGCTTTATAGGACCTTAAGGAGGTGAATTTCTTGGAATCCAAGAATAAAAGACCGCGTGACAGCACACCGCGTGACCATCATGTGCCTGATGGTAACGAGGTGCACTGGCGCAAGGAAAACCGCAAACTTGAGAGCAATGACCAGAACGGCCATTGCTCACAGTTGAAAACTATTACCACAAAAAATAGAATTTGATTCAAATCTCCGACAGCGGGCAGTTCAGTCACCGTTCCGAAGCTACGGGTTTTCTCTAATCCTGTTCCAATGAATGTGAGTTCCGCGATCCAGAAGTTCCCGAATGCATTCACCAAAACGAAGCGCTATACCATGTATACGAACAACGTACGATTCCGGAATCATATATTAACCATCGATGTTGACAGTGTGACACACTTCAGCTGTTACGTTACCACGTTTCGGTACTTCGATATCACGACCGTTCCGACTGAACGTTAAGTGGACGTTTACGTTCGATACCCTGCACTAACCGTCTACCACCGCTGGATGACGTTGACCTTACGGGTTGACGGAAGTGCTCCCGGACGGGCCCCCAAAATTGTCACGGGTTCAGGAACCAACACAGAAGACGATATCTTCAAGTTAGCACCATTCGTATATATTTCCGCTAACCACCGCCCTGTCGGCTACAGGATACAACAAGGGAAAACCCGCAGCCTCTACTCTTCAAACATAGGACATTCCCTGACATTAGGGAGGTTTCGCGAGCGCCCGGTTAGGCCATACGACGACGTTTATCTATTGTTTGGGTATACCCACACAATAGATAAACGTCGTCGTAGGGCCTAACCAGGCGCTTGCGAAACCTCCCTATTCACTCCTCACACCACAACATGACCAACACATACTCCCAAAAACTCTCCCCACCCAGGCATAAAAACAGAGACCTCTTACACAACTCTCCCTAAATTCTTCACGCCTAATCTCACACACACAATAAGCATTCCCAACACTATACAAGGTGATCTGAACTAAAGGGCACTAGGGAGGTTTAGGGTGGTTTGTGACAAGGGCTCCCTCGCAGATGAATTGGTATTGAAACCATATTGGCCTTGAATTGGTACATGTATTCAGACCTTGTGGAACGGGCATAAATTCATTCCAAGCCTGCGATTGTTACGGTCGCTTTGCTAAACAGAACCTTCTCACTTGTGCAATGAAAGCTGTGCGAAACTGAGAACCGCTCAAACAATAGAGAAGAAAGTTAATGGCACTGTTAGAATAGGCCATTATCTGTGTCGAGTAACGAAAGAGGTATAGGAGAGCATGGGTATGAGGAGGAGCTCCATCGTATTGGTAGTTTCTTTCAATTATTATAAAATACAATGGAGATGGTAAGGTTAGGATGATAAACACAAGGCTGACAGTCAGAAGCATTATTGTGATATTCTGTAACTCTTTTGTTCCTGTCTTGGCGTCGCTTTCCTGCATTGCTCGCCGCCTCCTTTTGCTACCGACGATCTTACTGATAATAAAAACATTGCAGATGGAGATGACCAAGAATGGGAGCCCGGCATTCGTTATCAAGTTTATGTAATAATGCGGTCCAAGAAAAAACTTGGCATACGAACCGTCACCATACATATAGGAGCAAGAAGTTGGGGAGTCAGTGTAGCGTACAAAAATTAATTTGTGAGAGTTTAAAAGAAATAAGAAACTGAGCATGAAAATAAGCGTAAAAATTGTCACTTTCTTTGTAACTAATGATCTTGCCTGTAGTGGGAGTCTCACACTTATAAACCGTTCGACGGTGAGCAGCAAAACGTCCCAAGACGCTACCTGCCTCGTGAATGTAACCAGGAATGGATGCAACTTACAGAGAAAACGTGATACAACTTGTATATCAATACGATACGAGTAATACAACCAAAAGTCAAGTAACCCAACGTTCAAGACGGCCGTGTCACTCACCGCCAGGGTAACCAAGAGAATTCGTGTGGACGAGTTACCGATGTGTCCGCTCATGACGGTAAAGATTGTTGCAATGTTCAGAATAGTGCCTGCGACGATAATAAAGGGAGCGATGTAATCAACGAGAGCAATGGCTAGCCGGGCCTCCCAGTATTCTTGTAGACTCCTTAGACTATAATACGTCCGTCGTCTAGAGGTGACGAAAACCTCAACAGTGTAGTCGGAGCTGCTGCTGGAAACCGTCTGCCTAGACATGGATGCTCAAAACGTGGTTACAATGTGTGAAATGATCGCGAAGGCGGAAAATGTCGCATTCGTGTTACACAACAAGCAGTAACACAAATCTCCGAAATCAATGAAAAGCTGCGCTTCGTCTGTTCGTGACAAAAGCGATACGTGCTGTTTTTGTCGGTCTCATATTTAAATCCGTACGCCCGTCGTTATTGCTGAAGGTCGAGGTGATGAGGTTTACGCTTCATTCACTGACTTATAGTGTGCACTAATACCAAACGAATTACATATAGATTGCCATATAACACCGTTAAGGGCAAACAACGCAACTTGTTGGCAACGTGAGTCGTCGTGATGCCGCAACTCGATACTGCTAAATATCCAACAGGTATTGGAGCCACTTGTTTTCACGGCCATTGATCCAGTATCGTGATTGTCGCCTGCCCAAAGGTAGGGAAACCTAAGCCATTACCCTATCCAAATCATGCCAAAATAGGCTACCTTAATTTCTGTAATTTTGCATGAGCGGGTGGAGGTTCAGCATGCATGTTGAGCATTGTAGGGTTCGGTGCTAAAAAGACCCGCCAGCCGATTTTTCTCCCGGGACAGTTGTGGACCCTCAATGCATTTGATCCTCCTATGTCAAAGCATTACAGATTGAAATGCTAGTAGGTCATTGTATGACTTCCATGTTGGAGTAGGTGCAGGCGTATTTAGTCCTAGACATAAGTGGTTGTGCACCCCTTGCTGAAGTGGCCTCGTCATACTCGTGTTTTCAAACCATTTTTTTTTATCTTTTCAGCTATGAAAATTATGAGCACCACCGGGGCCCCATCAGCTGCAAGTTCGAAGAGGGCCCCCACGAAAGACGCTCCTGAAGGTATCGAGGATTTGTGAGACTTTGAATGTTGACATGTTTATCAAGTTCAGGAATAAAGGGAAAGAAGACAGATGGGTATGGTCGAACTCTGAAGAACGGTACGACCAGTACAAGTCTAGTGGTTTTGAAAGCCGAGGACGGGGACATCCGTGTTGACTACAGTGCAGCCACTGAACATATTATGGGCTGTATTCTAGAACGTTCCTTAACATTAAGGTCCACCTTAAATCTATTGTTCTCGATGGTTTTACAATCGACCTTAACGTTAAGGAACGTTCTAGAATACGGGCCTATAAGAAGATACGCCTACTGCATCGACCGCGGCTGTTACACCGTCCGCCACATCCACTCCGACGATGGCAATACCTTGACCGTTACAGTTAATAAAGGTGGCCTTAGTCGTCACATGGTCGAAAATGTCTCCTGCGGATTGTAATTTCGTGTTGACCATGGACACTCCATCGACATGCCTGCGGATGAGGTTCTTGCCTCCTCTGCCTACCTCCGAAGTTTGGGCCTGGCAACTTACCCAGAATTTTCTATGCCAACAGGAGACGGTGAAGACCATGAAGACGAGAACGTGATCAGCATCCCAGCAATCATAGATGTCCCAATGGTTCTGACTAATGAACCACCAGCCCGTCAGTTTCTGCAAAAGTCGGAACATCGGATGAGGGAGTGGAAGAGCAGGCCGGAGTGAACATGGGATCGAACGTGACAATCGTCACATCAGCTGGCCGAGTCACCACGACTGGAGCACCAAGACCTGGCACTACCAGTGCCAGACGCCACCTGCAGTACAAGGTGCAGCAAAAGAAAGATGCCCTAAAAGCCAGACGTTTGAGGAACATCTGGTAATAAATGTGGAGGAAAATACAAGGAGGCTGATAAGGACTAGCATTGGGTAGGCTGCGAGGTAGAAGAAACGTGCAATTCTTGGGTGCACACAAAATGTCAGAAGTGGAAGAAGAAGGATTCAGAACAGAGAAAACGGTGGTGTTCGAAATGCAAGAAAGATTGATACTACAGTGTAGGCCTATTCCAATGTGAATGAGTCGTTCTAGAAACGGGTTTTCGTCAGTTCCATGTTTTGTTAATCAGGAATGCCGGACAATAGTTGAAAAACGTGAAGAAACTGATGATGTGCTGCTGATTATTTTTCACCATAATGACAGTGCTGCTGGTGGAGTCCATTGAGCCATGACCGATGAGCTATCCTGGCCTTCTTCGACTGACAAAGCTTACAATTGCGTTGACAATCTCTGATTTCTTTGCGGCCCACAACAATCCAGTATTTGGTTGACAAAAGTGCGAGGAGCTGATTTACCCCAGCAGCGTGTTTTGACTTTCTCCGGTGGTAGTAATCAACAGTCAGGTTTGTTACCACCCCTTTGCGGCGCAACACAATGGGATGTCTGGCTTCATATGACAGTGCCTCTGCATACTCTAGACGACCGTCGCAGCGAATGAGGCCATCCTTATCCAATCTAGGACGTAAGCCCAGAAGTTTGCTCGTCTCCGGGAGCTCCCTTCCATGATACAATGCTGTGTATTCCTCAGCAAAGAGCTGCATGTTTCTGTTCATCTTTGTATCGGCTGGAATGAGATGAACAGGATTTTCTCAGCACTCAGAATTTCAGCAGCTGTCAATTCACTGGTCAGTCGGCATTCTGGTATCAGTAAACAGTTCCCTACGAATCTGCGTATCCAGGCCAATATCCGAACTTGCCTCATCCAACTGGAATAATTCTTTGGATCAAGTTTTGGCTCAGCATTCTTGGATGCTCCCAGGCCTACTGTCAGACACAAGATTTCTTGACTTCCTGAACTGCAGATTCCGATTTCTCAACCCGGTTATGCGGCCAATTTTCTGGGGCTTGTTCCAAAAATTCTGGCCCTTCCCACCATAGCTTACTATCTATCAAGGTCTCTGCTGTAACTCCCCTCGATGGCAGGTCGGCCGGATTCTGGCTAGTCGTTACACTCATGGGCAAAAAAACTGGACAGCAGTTTTTCTTGAATATTTCCAAACCAATGGGGTAGAGAAATTTGGTCCCAACATATATAGTAGCATATTTTCCTGGCTATCTAATAGTATCAGCGTCGTAAAATTCCGCTGAAAGCCGCATTTGACAGACGGATTTTTTTAAAGGTATGTTTTTGCTACTTCTTTTTTATTTGCATGATTTACTTCAAAATTTTTATATTACTGTGTTCTACCACTGTGTACCTTTCATAACATTTCCTATAATTTCAACTATTCGGTGTAGAAATTGATTTGGGGACACTTTTATCAAAATATTTTTGCCCACGCGTGCAACACCTTTGACACAGGCATCTGCACTATTACATGTATGAGCTGTGGTGGTGAATGATAGCTAAGTGTTGTCATTTCTCCTTCACAATGAGTGAAGAAAACCCAGTCTTGGATAAAGGTCGTGTTTGTCCATCCTCGCACCCAGGGTCTTCACAACCGGCTCCCCAACTCGCGCTTGGTTCAGACCCTGGCGACATCCATGCCATTTTAGTTGGGAACCAGCAGAGCACTCGACTCCGCCGAGTCCAGCCAATCACAGTGAAGCTTCTGTCCCGTCTTGGTCATATCCCAACATGGCATCTGTGAAAATTTCTCGATTCGCTGACAAACTCGCTGAGTTTCTGATTGTTCCTGAATTAACATCGCGTCAACATGATTCTCAGGGATTATTTAGATAAAGAGGACGTACCAATGGGATCAGAACACGAAGGTATGGTCAAGTTCATGTGTTTGGGGCAGCTGTCATTCGACAGCATGCATAAATTAATGGAATGAGATACAATGCTATGAGCCTGGTATCCGGTAACTCGTAACACCAGATCTATGTGCAGACGTTGTGGTACTAGGCGCGATATTTGTCTATTACATCAAGTGGCATTCCCCCGCTGCTTTGCATGGTTTACTTGTGAATTACCGATTGGCGAGTACACATGAGGGAATGTCCCTCTTCCCCACCGAAACGGGGTGGATGTCCTCAGGGCATTGAGGGAGGGTACGACCGTAAATGACCTGAGATTCTCATGATGGTGTTTGTCATGCAGGGTCAATTTCCATAACAGGCTGCGTCAATTCATCGGATTCATGGTAGTTGACCGAATCACAACGTGTTGGCACACTGTCAATCCCGTAAACTATTGGATAGCCATTGATTTTTATCTACCAGCATGACCATTGGGTTCAAGGGACTCTGTCAAAGGTGTTGCAAGCATGGGCAACATAATTTTGATAATACATGTAGTGCCCCAAAATCATATTTCTACACAGAACAGTGGAAATTATAGGATATGTTATGAAAGGCCGCGATCAGTAGAACACAGTGATATACATGTAAAAAGTTTGAATGAAATCATGCAAATAAAAAAGTAGCAAAAACATGCCTTTACAAAATTGAGGCTTTCAGTGGAAATTTTCGACGCTGATACCATTATAGATAGCCAGGAAAATTAGCTACTATATAAGTTGGGACCAAATTTCTCTACCGCATTGGTTTGGAGATATTTAAGATAAACTGCTGTAACAC
Source organism: Notospermus geniculatus (assembly GCA_002633025.1). Lineage (NCBI taxonomy): Eukaryota > Metazoa > Nemertea > Pilidiophora > Heteronemertea > Lineidae > Notospermus > Notospermus geniculatus. The sequence goes on along the minus strand of NMRB01002538.1, from coordinate 41,424 downwards.
TGGTGGTAGCTCCTCGTCGCATTCCAAGCCTAATGCGCATGTTTCCTGCATAAGAATTTTTCCTCTGATGATGAACACACAGTGAGAAAAAATCGTACTACTTTTCAGCCATTTGGCCAAAACGTACTATCTCTTTGCAACAACTAGCACAAAAACCGTCTAAATTTTTATTCACACATTTTCCGTCTTATCCTGCATCAGTAAGTTACACGGTAATCGTCTACTCTGTCATTCTTGTCTGGCCGGCCAAAATAGTACGATTTGCGACTACCTGATACCCCACAAGTTGTACGAAAACAATCCATCACTACGAGGCTGTTTATGACCTAGCTGTCAGTCATTTTAATTTGATACTTCTGCAGTTTATCTACCATGGATGTGATTACCTGGGATTGCGTAATGTGTAATTAAAGAGTGATGTGTGGATTTCCACTCTCAATACCGGCCTATCCCATGATGCATCTTAAGTGTTTGACAAGTTAAGTGTATGAGACGGGAAATAGCTCGCAGACGAACGCCTGGTCAGTTGTAAACTCAATTACAGGCCTATCCCATGATGCACCTTAAGTGTTTGACAAGTGTATGAGAAGAGAAATAGCCCGCAGACGAATGTCTGGTCAGTTGTAAAATCAGATGGTGTAACAATTACAACGTTAGGGAGCCTGTTGGCGTTTACATTTTGCCAACATTGTGAAGTTTTGTAGTTTTTTAGACGTATAGACAGCGACGGGATGATCATTACCCAGTGAAATTAGTCACTCTCATTTCACACTAACTCCCTTAGAATGAGGGGAAATACTGCTGAGGGACAGAAACATTGGTACTTTACATCTGTGAAGGCCTACTGCTTACAGCGCCCGCCTTGCAATCCCAGAGTCCCATTCCAATCACTGTTCTGATCACCACTTTTTGGTCCCTTTATTAATTTTCGCACCCTGAGTGCGTTTGTTGCCAGTTATTTGACAGTAACGTTGTTGTAAAGTGTTTTCAACAAGACATATAAGTCATGTAAGTCAGCATAGGCCACAACGCTTTCGATTCCCTTGACAACTATTGCCTTCGCCTATAGTTAGACTTCCCCAGTAGGCCTACAGGGAACATGACGCCCAAGGGTGTAGGCCTAATGCAGTGTACAGTAGGATGCGGTTTCCCACTTTCATCAAAGAACACACAATTCTGTAGCAGACACTAGAAATTTTATGTACATGTATTACACAGCTTGATAACCAAATTTTGAGTAAAGATGGGCTAGACCAGCGAAGCAACATTACACACAGTGACCTCGGTAAACTCTGCAAACCATCATCAAAGGAAGTGTGATTGACAGCCAGCTGATAAGACATCTGGAGTCGCCACAAGGTGATGGGTGATTTCCGTACAGTTTATTCTGTAGATGTGGACGCAAAGCGTACTACTTTTTCGTCCCAGACAAGTCTGACAGGAGAGACGGTATCCGTGCAATACCTGGATCAAGGAGTAGACGGATAATGAGCTAATAAAATCACCAGACTGTTTTCGTCTAGTTCTTGGCAATGATAGTACGTTTTGGCCAAATGGCTTAAAAAGTAGTACGGTTTTCACTTCATAGTGACAGTTGACTCCAAAAACTACCCGTGTGACTTCATACTCCTGTGGTTTTGCCGTGCTGTCAAGTTTTCGCCATAATGCTACGTTTACACTATGTTCCTGGCGGCCACGTCAATCACGTTTCAGCCCACCGTGGACAAAACAGGATGGACGTGAGACAACGCGGGGGGACGGGATGGGCAAACGTGACAGGCCGTGATTGCCGGGCCAGATTTTTAAACTGTCAAAAAATTTGCCACGGCGGTCACGGTGCGGATGAGAAACCTAGTAGGCCATAGTTAAACGGGGTGAACGCAACAAAACGTTACAGTACGTATTAGGCCGTAACAAAACTTGGAGGCGGTCCGTAGTGGGACGGGAAGCATGTGTATTCCCCGGCATCTCACGGTCCTTTCAGATTTTGTCACGTTCTGCCGCGTTTACTGCGCGTTTTATCACGGTTGCTGCGCGTTTTGTCCCGTTGTGCCACGTTTTGTCATGGTTCTCACGGCAAGCTTGGGTGAATGGTAGCCGTTTCGTCGCGTTCAATCACGACGCGTCCCGGCGTGTGACGGTTTACCGGCCCGGCGTGATACGGCGTGTTGCGTTCTACTACGGTCTGACACGGCGCTCGCAGTCTGGGAGGGAGTATATAAAAGGCGATCCCGGCAGCGGAGATTCATTCGAGTATGAGCAATCGACGGCACTGCATCCACTTTAGCTAGCTACCGGTATGCCACCGAAGAAACAAAGACGCAAGGCCCCACGTCCTGCACCACCACCACCAGCAGAGGAGCAGGAGCAGCCTGATGATCCTCGCCGTTCACCGCCGCCAGATAGGAGCGTGCTGCTGCTACTGCTGACCCGATCCCCGAACTGGAGCCTGAACCTGAGGCTGAGGAGGCTGAAGAAGACGCACCTGCTAGGAAGAGGGTAGCCCCAGGGTCGTCACCAACTTTTCTGAGGACGAGAAGGAGCTCATCATTGACTTCCTCCAGCAGAATCCCATGCTGGCTGGTTACAAAGACGTGGCGGCGAAAGACAGACTGTGGACGGAGCAGGTGAAGCAAATGAACCGTACGCCCAACGAACTCAAGACATGGTACGATAGCATGCGCACCAAGCTCGGCAAATTAAAGAAAGCTGTCACCAAGTCCGGGCCAGCTGCAGACCAGTTCACCGCAACCGAACGGTATGTCTCAATTAACGATTGTACAAGGATTTGTCTTTTATACATGTATTAATATTTGTAGTGTCAGCCCTAGGTAGCTAATAGTATATGCTTATATTAATGTACATGTACACATTATGTCCCGAAAATACAGATATGTGCAAGCATGCTCTTCTATTTCATCAGGTGGATTTGGCAGCGCTTCCAGTTCCTGTCGGAGCTTCACGTGCTGGCACTCCATCTTCAACACACTCGTCGTCTACAGCCAGCGCCAACCCAGATGTCCTAATGGGCCTCTTGCAGACCTTCCTGACCGAGCGGCAGAGTCAGACGCACCCAGCCACCGCCTTTGGTTGCTACGTCGACAGAAGTCTGCGAAGCATCCCACCAGCCATTCGACGTACAGCAGAAATCAGAATAATGGAGGTGTTGCACGAGTGCCAGAACGAAGCAGAGCGACAGCAGTTGCGGCCGGTACAACCAAAGCAGCCTGCCCAGCTGATCGACAGCGACCCCGGTCTTGGCAGGGAGAGCCTCTAGCCCAGCATCCAGCCCGCTGTCCAAGGGAGCATCTGGTCCCGCACTGGCAGCCACCCCCATCCCAGTGGCCTGCTGAGGTGACCAACCCACCCGATGTCTGGCACTCGATGGATCGACCGTGGGTGCTGGAGCAGTTCCCTGAGATGAACATCACGTGTCCACCCCCTATCACTGGAAACCAGCGACAGCCACAACCGTCGTCGTCAACTCAGCCGCCATCCACGTCAGCTGCCAACGTGCAAGACATCTCATACAGCCAGATGCTTGCCTCCGACTCCTTCTTGCTGGGCCAGATCCCTGACAACTTTACAACCCCCGGCCCAAACTAGTTCCTACCGCGCATGCGCGGCCTACTTCTGGACGGGCCGCAGCTGCCTCATCGCTTTCCAGCTGGCTGGAATATAGTGCGCGTACATTTGACACAACAAATCTCGAATAAAAATCAATAAAGTCGATTCATATGAAACAATATAAATTTATCAAACGTGGAAATGTAAGATTTGAGACGAATAAATGTTGTAGATGATCAGAATAAGTATTTTGTTGGCGGAACTTTACAGGCACGGGAAGTGATTAGGCCAACTGTTTTTCACACTCTTAACCAATCAGAGGACGCCCTTGGTTCACATGCTTCTGTTGACCAATCAGATAATTAGGTCGACGAAAAACGTTTCATGTACGTGCCCATGAAAAACTTCAATTCCATTTGGCATGTAGGCGAACTACGATCCTCCGCCGAGGAAGTAGGGACCTGATGGCAGTGTCACTAGGTCGGAAGAATGGAGACAGGTGGCGCTGTGAGCAGTTTGCCCCCGGCCACGAGGGAAGGACCAGCAGCACTAGCACTTCAGCCAAGGAGAAGCCACAGGACAACGACCGGACCAGTGACGTTTCTCCCTAAGTTTTTTTCATCTCTTAGAAAATAACTGCAAACTTATGTGATGTGTTTTGTTATGGTTTCCGATCTTTGAGATCGGACCAGAACCAGTAGAATATGGATGATTTACATTTATGTGGGAAAATAAGTTTGAGAAAATTAAGGGCAGATTTAAGCAAGAAAATGGACATTGTGTTTCAGTGAGAGTTATGAGGATATCATTATTTAGGTAAGAAAATCGAATGTTTATTTATTTATAGCAAAGTACAGCATTCAGTAACCATGCAGTACTGTTACATGATTTACATAACCGAGAATAGACACAAGATTTTCTTCCTTTTTTTACCTTGGTTTCTATCATCGTTTTGACAATAAAGTGGTATCTTAACAAAAGGTTTCTCTGACTCTGGTCTTTGAACTCATTACGGATGATTGGCGTGCGTGANTTGTGACGTGCGTGATACCGTGTGGTAGAATGTCATCCCCCCGATATAAGGTGCCCCACAACAATAGATTCTGACGGATTAACATGATTAACAGTCAGCCGGGCACTGACAAACAGAACTTCTGTTAACCTCTGTTAACAGATGTCCCCTGAACAAAAGAAGCGGGCATCTGATATTGGGGGCATTACATTCTATGACACCGGTACATCACAATTGCATATGCACAACCATTTAAACTTTGGGAGGAAGTGGTCCCGTTTCGGGTGTGAGGTGTCTTTTACTGGGGAGTGATCATTCTGTCCTGCCACTCTATAGCACCAGCAGGGGAGTTGAAGTACCTTTTAAGGTACTCCCGTTGTTGCTTCGCGTTCAGAGTGTCTCTGTTCCTTCCTTCTGGTGGGGCGTTCACGTCCTGCCATTGGACCTTATCTCTCCAGTTGCCAGGGACCAGGTTGTGTCCCTCATCCTCATGGTCCACCTCGTTCACTGGGATGACTGGAGCCCTTCTCCTCAGGAGGTTGTGAAGCACGACATCAGCCTCAATTATGTCTCGCACTGTAATGAAATTGATAATTTATCATACATGCAGAAAATATCTGTTTCAGTACGTTACAACCATCATTAAACTATTTCTTTACATAGCTCACAAATATTATTACAAGTACATGTATTTATGAAAACATTGGAGAGGTGACGTAACACAAAGAGACTAACCTGTGTCTGGTCCCTGTTCCAAAGTTCCAAGGAAGCATTGGAATCACTTGGCCAGGATCCCGAACGCAAGTAGTAGATGTAATGTCACGCTTTGGTCACATTTTTATGTTACCCTTTGGTGACATTTTAGGTAACCTTTTCTTAAGTGTTGATGGGAAAACCTGATGTATAAAGGCATTAAAGATGTGCGGCTTACTTTTAACGGCGCCTAAAAATGTGACCAAGAGCATGACATTACATCTAGCCACTCTTTCTTGCATATATATGTATATATTGATGTGTTTCTGTCCTGTCTTGTCCTGTCCTGTGTGTGTGTGTGTGGGTGAATCTTCTCGGGCCTCATCCTCCGCGCGCCGTTGGCCTGCTTCTCTCTCTCGTGGTGGCGTTTGCTGCGCCGCGCTCTCTCGCGCCAAGACGCACTGGATTTTGATCCTCGGGATGCATGGGGAAGAGAAAAGGCGGGAAAACGGGGAGAACCGAGGGAAAGAAGGAGAATGTTGACCGTCCGACCCGACCGACCGAGAAACAAGACGATGGAGGTGAGTGCGGCGTGACTTGTAAAAAATATTAGCCGGCGCGCAGTAACGGGCCCTGATAATGCGCCGATGAAATATGTTCGAACGCGCGGGTTCGATGAACGCATTGTTAGGGTCCGTGTACAGAAGGCCAGTAGTATTTTTTTCGCGTCACGCCATCCTTTCGGGGAAAGAAATGTAAGTGTCATCGAGGAAACAAAAAAGGAACGACCAAGAAAGAAAGGCGAACGAGGCATGTGTGGCGTTTGATCGACTCTGTTTTATTTTGTTTTCTTTAGACAAATCGAATGTCAGATGGACAAGGTTTTACATCGACAGTGTTGTTTGGGCGTAGGCCTACGCGTATAATTGTGCTAACCGCGGTGCAGTAGTCGTACCAAAGCCATTTTTGATTGAAGACAACACAATAGAATATATGTAGGCTAAAACCGCTTCCACCAAAACGTATTGTATATAGCGTCGCGCGCTGAGGTGCCTGTATTGCCTATGGACAGTCTGTTAGTGTGAATTTAGCCGAAATCTTCGGTGAATTTACACCGTATATTTAAGTATTAATAAAGTATGATGAGAATGAATTTTCGGCACTATTGGCAGGTCAACGCACGACTTCCGATATAGACCAAAGTTAGATGAACGAGGCGTACATGCAAATATATCAATTAATAATGCAAAAATGAAGTCTCTCATCTGCTGACGTGTCTTTTCCGCTTCTTTTTAAGGCTTCCTTTTTACGGCTAATTCATGGCTAATTAGTCTCGTGTATTCGAAACGGATGGGAAGGCCATTTTTGGTGCGTAGACAGGGCAGTAGACGGGCTGTTTGTTTTCAACAGCGACAATACAAGTAAATAAGACACAGTTATATATGAGAAAGAGAAAAAAAGAATAGTACATGATAAGACGAGCACCCAAAGCCATTTTTGATTGAAGACAACACAATAGATTATATGTAGGCTAAAACCGCTACCACCAAAACGTATTGTATAGCGTCGCGCGCTGAGGTGCCTGTATTGCCTTTGGACAGTCTGTTAGTGTGAATTTAGCCGAAATCTTCGGTGAATTTACACCGTATATTTAAGTATTAATAAAGTATGATGAGAATGAATTTTCGGCAGAATTGGCAGGTCAACGCACGACTTCCGATATAGACCAAAGTTAGATGAACGAGGCGTACATGCAAATATATCAATTAATAATGCAATAATGAAGTCTCTCATCTGCTGACGTGTCTTTTCCGCTTCTTTTTAAGCCTTCCTTTTTACGGCTAATTCATGGCTAATTAGTCTCGTGTATTTGAAACGGATGGGAAGGCCATTTTTGGTGTGTAGACAGGGCAGTAGACGGGCTGTTTGTTTTCAACAGCGACAATACAAGTAAATAAGACACAGTTATATATGAGAAAGAGAAAAAAAGAATAGTACATGATAAGACGAGCACAATTCGACCCTGCGGTCATTATAAAGAAGATTCGTTGTATCCGTGATGTACAACTCCGACAGCGTCTGCAAGCCGCTGTAAAAGGATGCTACGGTAGTGGGCAAAAATTACGACTGCCTTTTTGCTGAAGGAAGGTGATGGGCGAAAAGCGTAACAGAGAGATGTAGACCTGCGTTGGGTTGTACGTCACGGATATCCTGAAAAATGCCTCGGCAAAGTACATACATGTTATACGCTTTGTCATAGGTGTCAAGAAGACCGGGGAAAAAATACACTATCAATGGCTACCACTAAACTAATGCTATGACTACTATTAATATTACGACTACCCGTGAACCCGAACTTAGGTCGCACCCGCAAGAATATACTGTCGGTTGAAAGCCAGTTGAAGGTATATTCTTGCGGGAATCATTGGATAGCGGGTTCGAATGAATCGCGCTGTACTTTCTGCTTTTTTCCCCCCGTGGGCTTCGTTTTGTAAGCACCCGTCATACCAGTTTGCAAAAATAGAAAAATCACCACCGTCCGCCTATACTTTACAGGCGCTGAGACCGCGATGACAACACACAAGTAATGGTATCCTATATGGAAATACACTGTTAGAAAAAACAGAGGATTTTACAGAAAATTCTTGCAGCAGAGTTTCAGGACATGATCTGTAAAATTACAGACTCAAATAAATGCTAACAGAGACTTGACTGGAGGCTGACGAAATTATATCTTCATACGTTCTCAGAAAGCATCATTCTGGACAGTCCAATTGAGTTCAACTAATACAGGAAAACATAAATCACACCATATGTAAATTTACAGAAGTTCCTGAAACTCTGCTGCAGGCAATTTCTGTAAAAATATTACAAACATTTCTAACAGTGTAGGATCGGAGTTCAGCAACTACTACACGCACATTAATCCATCGAAATCGTTTCTTGATACTTTGGCTGCTGAGCTTCCATGAAGCTTTTGGCAATCTGTTTCAATAGGAACGTCCTGTCGTAGACGTCTTGATCAGTTCCGAATGTTCTTTCGATGAAACCGTTCACTTTCGCGTCGTTATCTTCCAAACGATGTTTATCGAATGTATTTACGATGTCTTGTAGAGTGTATCCCCTGCATCGTAATAAAATGTAGTACATCACGTGCTGTCCGCATACCGTACTGAAAGGGCTTTGTATCATTCGAGTATTCCTTTCAAAGTTATGAGTTCCGAGGAAACGATAGAAGTCCGGCACACACGGTTTGAAACCGTACGAATCGTAGTATTCCGCTGTGTGTAATACTCCTGTTGTTGAATGAACCGAGGAGGGGAAAAAGAATCCCACCCAATGTTTGCCCCCGCCGAAGGAAGTATCCGTATTGACGACGTAAGCGCATGGTTTTCGTTCTCGTGGTGTGCTAGGTAGAATGTCCGAGGCGCAAACTTCTACGAAAGCGTCTCTCGTTTCTAAGTGTCGACGTAGCAGGTGGTGAATTTCCCGATTATCCATTGTACGTAACCGTACGCGTGTGATCGATTTCCACGATGGAGTCGTATTCCGAATACACTACGATTGTGACGCTTTTCGTCGAGGCTTCTTTCAAACGAATGTTCAGCGATAGTCTGCCTTCACGTACTAAATTGAAGTTTGTACCGTTCGAATCGTCCGGTGCCAGATTAAAAGCGTACAGGGCGTAGCCGTTTTTATAGTCTTTCGCTGCGTTAATGCCGAGTGTTTGGTCGGTTCCCCATACGTTGTTACCGTGTAAGAGTGTGAAATATCCCGACAAGATCTGTGTGTTGGCGAAGTCGAGTTCCAAGTTTTTGAAGGGCACCGGTTGGCCGTTCATCAGCAGCGAGACGTCGGTGACATTGAAATGTTGAAAATTGAACGGATTCAAGTGCTGGTTTCCGTTGAAAGCTTTCGTTTCGATCAGGCCGAAGACAACGCGTCGGGGCAATTCTCCGTTGACTACGTTAGCTTCCGATAAGTCCGATATATTGGCGCTCCGCGTGAAAAATTTCATTTCGGTTCGCCTCACCGGGTATTTAGCCGGACCTTTTAAGAGACGTTCCTCGTGTGCCAACCTGACGTGACTGGCCACTTTCTTGACGTTGACTTTAAGCACCGCTTGTTCGAGCATAACTTGATATTTTTGATCTTCCAGTTTACTCAGCAGCAGGAATTCGCTATCGCTTCGCACTAGCTTCACAGCGACGGCGACCCGGCTCAGAAGGAATTTTTTCTGTTCGAAAAGCTCGTTGTGCAATCGGCCTATGCATTCGAATTCTGTGCTGTGTTTTGTCTACGGCTCCCGAGTTCGGGCTCGTGCCCCCTTTCACCGTATCCCCGTGATCTTCGGGCGAAGTTTTGTCTTTGTAGAATCCACCAATTTCTAATTGTTCGAGTTTGCCCTCCGTACCGAATGAGAGTAGCGCTTCTAAATAGGCTCTATACGGGTACATAGTATCGCCTCCACCGATCATTTTTCCATTAGCGAAAACTTGCACTTGTTTAAAACAGCTTCCAACGAAATAATTGACGGGAAAAACGATACTTTTGTCCGGGTAAGGATTAGCGGTGACTAAAGCCGCTCCTTTGTCGTCGACAATTTTCGCTTTGAGGTAGATGAAGCTGTCGCAAAGATTCAAATATTCATCGTCCGCCGCGTGAATTCGGAATTCTACCGGTCCGCCTTTATCTAGCGTGGTGATAGGATGAAAATCTTGGTAGACACCATTTTCTATGCTCGTTTGTGTAGGTTTTACTTCGAAAAGTTCCAATTCACTGCGCCCGCAATCGCACGAATCGCCGTCCAAGAGTAAAGACATGTTGTCTTCGTTGAATATATAGCTTGCAAATAATGTGATTAATCGAAGAAGAACCCTCCTCCTCCACCCCTCTGTTTCGCCGAACCGCCCCGCCGTCGTTTTCTACGTGCTGTCGGTCTGCTCTCGTGGGTGTTTTGCAGTCTTTTGACGCCTTGACGCAATTGCTTGCTTACAGTTCGTCTCACATCGTGTAGCGCTTGACGGCCCGTATCGCGCAAAGCCGTTTTTACGTCTTTCTCTCCGGAAATAACATCAGATAGAGCCGAAGCGCCCGTTTTCAAGAGACTTTTTCCGGCGCTGACAGCTGTCTTTCTTATGGCGGGTGCCACGAATCGTTTGAGAGCGGGCCCGAGAACGGGAACGACAGTTTTGAGTATGGAGCCGAAAATGCCGCCTAGACCGTGGCCTTGTTGATAAATATTCTCGCTGCGAAATACGTTTCCCAGACCTGAACCGCTGTAGTGTTTTTTGTACGCTTCGACGTTCGGGTGATAAGGTACGTATCTTCTGGCCATGGCAATGATGTCAACGCGCAGCTGATTTTTTTTTCTCCCGGGAAATCCACCTCAATAATAATACGCATGCTTGCTAGTTTGGTCTCGTCAACGTTTCAGCGAAAATGTCCTCGCCCGTATACTACTACTACTAGTAGGCGTTGCTGATCTAGGGAAACAATAACGGCAAATCTTGTTTTCTCGTGCCAAATTTACCGGCTTGCTTTTTTTTCTTCTCCTTTGTTGTCGGCGCTGTCGGTTCCCTCGGTTGCATTAAAGCGCTCCACGATTCATTCAAGGGCCAATCGGGCACTTGGTGACGTCTAGAAATGGAACTTGCCCGACGTTTTTTGGTTCCCGCGGCTGGTTCGCTTCTTCCCTCCACGGCGCCGTGTAATGGTTTTGTCATCGAAATCGGATGAATTCTTCTCTGATGTCGAGGTGTATCGAAAAAAAATGCAGCCGGTTCTTTCTTTCGTCGAGGAGGAATACGTTCCTTGTCCTCCTCATCGGTTTTTCCGGGTACTTTCTTTCTGACATACTTTTCACCCGTTGGCGACGTCAGTGGAAATATCGGTGAAATAGGCCAATCGTCGAGTTTTCTTTTTTGACCTGTCGACGTCAGTCCCTTTTTTGCATCATCTTTCCCTGGAATATCATCTAATAGATTCCGTCCGGCAATAGCACCGCTGATTTTCTTTTCCGGTGTTGTGCCGCTAGTGGTGGTGGTGGTGGCAGTGGGTGTGCCCGCGGCGCCGGTGGCCTGCAATTCTTCCGTTTCCGGTGGCTTTTTGTCGCCCTCCTCGGCGTTAGCGGAAGTTTTGCCCGGTACGAAAGCGATCCAACTGCCCGGTACGCCGATATCTAAAAGCGCTTGACGTAGTTCCGTCGTCCCTGGTGGCGCCACGTAGTTCATGCTTTCCGGCTTCATGAGAAAACTCAAAGTTCGTACGATATTCGTATTAGGTAATTTTTTCCCTTTGATGATCAATTCGTAGGTAATCGGTTGCCAATCCACGACATCGCGATGACGTCTAACGTATTCTCTCAAAATGTTACCGATGAAAGAGCCGGGTTCTTGCCCGATATTAGCCGGTATTTTTCGCAACAATTCCTCTTCTCCAAAATCGCGAATGTCTTGTCGCGCCAATGATGAAGATGTGGTGGCTGCTGCGCTTTTACTTTGTCGCCATCTCGCTTGTTCGAACAATTTCATTCTCAAATCCGGTGACAGATTAGCGTATTTTGGTCTCATAAGTATGAATTTCGAATCTTCTGCATCGGGTATGGCGCTGGTGTTCATCGTGGACGAGGGTGGCGCTGTTGATGACGGTTGAATGTCCTGCTCCGGCACCGCTGCTGCACCTACGCTATGTCCCGCGTTCGTATTCGCCATACAGCTGTCTTCGTATTCTTTCACCGGAATTAAGAAGCATTCATGGAATCCACTAGTTGTCCCCCCGCCATTAGCACTAGTAGCACGCGAAGTGGTCTGTTTCGCTTGTTTATTCACCGCCATTGTTTGTCAAAAGTGAACAAGATGATTACTATAATTATATCCACGACACCAAACGTTTATTTCTTCGGTCCGAATAGACTGGAAATAGCTCCGACGGCGAGAGGAATTAGCGCGCTCAGGAAACCTCCTCCGCTCTTGTGTTGAGCCAGTAATCGTTTTCGTTCCTTTAACGTAATTCTAGGGTAATAGAGTTTTTTCACTAGTCCTTGATGACGTTTCAATTGATCGAATTTGCGGGCAGGCACCTTCACGTTTCCTTTATTGACTTGTTCCACGCATTCCAATATGGCTCCCATCTGGTCCTTACTCGCCATATCCAAAAGCGCGCATCTCTCGCGTTTATTTTTCGCTCTGGCCAACAGTGAGAGGAAATCGGTGTGCCGCGCTATTTTTGAACGGCGTCTATTCATCCTGTTTGACACGCACACACACGCGCGCAATAGTAGTTTTGAATACAAGTCTTACTTCGTGGTCTTTTGCGCACACGCGCACACGGCTCGCTGTTATTGTGTGTTCGATGGAGGGCGGGCGGCTTCACGTGGGCAATTGACTCATTATTAGGCCCATGATGTGGACGATTGTTGTCTCTGTCCGCTGAATAAAGAATGAGGCACGAAAACTCGTTGAAAGCGATCGAATATGTCCGTTCTCAAACGTAATTCCTCGGGTGTGTTTTGCGCGCCGTCGATAAAAAGATAACCGTTCGGTTTCGACGTAGCCTTTTCGTACACTTTGATAAAAGTACGTTGATCACCTGGCATAATTCTACTGCCGAGATGATGAGCTAATGATTTATCCAGTGGGTTCTTGTACAGAACGATATAATGAGCGCATCTGAGCAAAGTGATACGTTCCTTCCCCTGATGAAACAGATTTTGCAACGTGAGAATCCAACTAATCCTGTTATGCTGGCATTTATTCGACGTTAAATCGACTAAATTTCGACTTGCGGCGGCATTTTGCATCAGATCGTCGAAAATGTGGAGTCCGTATTGCGGTGAACCGTGTTTGTCATACGGATGGATGTAGTCCTCTAACGAATCGGGAAGACCTTCTACGGGAAGGATTCCGCTGTTCGTATCATTCTCGATGTTTTCCACAGTCGAATTTGGTTGGCCGTAGAACCAATAGATGTAGTCGAATGGACGTGTGAAAAGCCTCGACGAATGTTCGATTAATTTCGTGGCGAAGTAACTTTTTCCGCTTAAAGGCGGCCCGGCGCATATCATTCCGAATGGGACAGCGATTCTTCCATCGTATACGACTCTATTCTCCTCCATGTTTTTGTTCTGCAGGTTGCTCTAATTGTAAATGTGTAATTCTTACCAATTAGATTCATTCAACGTCTGTTCACGTGCTAGTTTTTCGAACCATATCCGCCTAACTTACAATTTACTCAATTGGTCTTTGCCAACCCATTCGTCGTAACTCGAAGGCCAACCCCTGTAATGTACGAGATATTCCACTTTTCTGGCTCGTTTGCGCTTTTTCAGTACGTCCACGGTATACGTATCCTCTATGGAAGGTGTCCGAATGGCTTGCAATTGATGTTCGTAAAACGAACCTTTAATAAGTTCCTCGTTCAAATCTTTCAGTTTATACGTGACGGGTTGTGTGGCGCGTCGATGAGCGACGGTGAAATATTCTCTAGTCCATTTAGCTTCGTGTCCTTTCTCGAATACGCTAGATGGAATACGTGTTATCCGCACCGTGTCGCCTATATCGAATTTGAATTTGTATTTCATTTTTCCGTCAGGGCCGAAGCCATAGCATTATTGGCCCTGGTAAGTACGGAGGAGGCCATCACAAGCTACTCATGTTCCTCACTTGGATGGGGTATTTTACTTGCCCTTGCAAAGACACAAGGTACAAGGCACCACGGCTTACTGTCCCATGCGACGGACGTGAAGAGCCGGGAATGAAAATCCCATATGGCCCGGGCTGGATTCGAACCCGGGACCTGCCGCTTGCTAAGCGGACGTGATAACCACTAGGCGAATTTGAATGAGGCTCGCAGAGGGAATTCTTTTGCGTACAATTTGTGCCATAAACGTTCCTCTAGATGAATGCTGACATCTTTTGGTGCCATTCCTATAACACGATGTTCGCTGGCGTTATAAGCGTCGATGAGTGACTGCAGGACGTCGAGCCAACGAAAAGTGTTCTCCTGTGTGAAAAAGCGGTGCATGCGATCTTTCAGCGTCCTATTAAATCGTTCTACCAAAGCCGCTTTCGGTTCGCTGTACACCGAAAATAATCCGATATTGTTCCTGGCCAAGAGCGTTCTGACGTGAGCGTTGTAGAACTCGGTGCCTTGATCTACTTGAATCAATCGAGGCGTACGATGTTCCTGCGTGAAAATGCTTTCGATAGCTTTGGCGACTTCCGGTCCTTTTTTCGTTTTCAATGGTCTGGCAAAAGCGTATCGAGAAAAAACGTCAATAACGGTAAGTATGTATTTAAAATTGGCATTATACCGGGCTAAAGGGATCAAAGACACGAGATCCGCCTGCCATTGGTCGTCGATTCCACCCACGATGGTCTTTCTTCGTGGAAAATGCCATCTGACTTTGCGATGGAGCGTATACGTCTGTTGTCCACGCGCCCATCGTTTCACGCTTCGGCGGGTAATGGTGTCATCGTGTCGTTTCGCTTCTTTGTAAAGTCGTTCGAGGGAAGAAAAACTGGCCGGATTACTGGGATCCGTGTAAATGTCCGATAAAATTTGGTCGTGTTCTTCCATCGTCAGGCTTCTTTTAATAGTAATCGCCGTTGATCATTTTGACAAAATCATCCTCCTCATCCTCCTCCTCCTCCTCATCCTCCTCCTCCTCCTCCTCCTCGTCTGGCTCCTCCTCCTCCTCCTCCTCCTCGTTGGTAATAATACAATCCGAGTGTTCCGTCTCGTCATCGCAAGAGGATACCTCAATAATTTCCACAACGCTATCGTCGTCGTCATCGGTGTCTTCGACAGTCATCCTAATCACCGGAAGTGGGGTTGTTTTTTTTGCGGGCGGTTGTGTTGCTGGTATATCATCTTTCTTTTCATCTGCACTAACAGCATGCATACTGCTGGTAGAAGCGACAGGTTGTCTCTCGGCTTTGCTGTTGAAGGTGATGGGAACCACACGACGCTTCTGCCGGTGCTTCGTGAGCGTTTTTGCCGTGTTGACGTCGTCGACGTCGTCGGTGCTGTTGCTGTTGCTGGTGCTGTTGCTGTGAAGGTTGAATCTCTTCACCAATCTCATCGTCGCTTTCATTATCATCATCATCATCATCGGAAGTGTGGCTGTCGTCTGTCGACGATGTCAACGCTGCATCCGTTTCGTCCACGTCAAAGACAGGAATGGCGATATAACGCATCGCGGGGGAGGCATAGGGATCTGTCCGCTCACCAGCACCACCATCTCGCCGTCTGCCTCGCTTCAAGGCGTGAAGCGGAATGACAAGTGCATTATTGGTAGCTTTAGTAGACTTCATTGCAGCAATACCAAAACGAAGTCCTAAGCTTTCCATGAAGCGCCGTTTTCTTACGCCGTCGCCTTGACGTTCACGTGACGTAGGTCTGGAGAGTTTTCTTTTCGCACCAGCAGCGCGAAGAGCAGCGATTCTTTCCTTGACGTCGCCGACGGTCTTGTTGGAGGGGGGACGTCCTCGTTTTTTCTTGGCGATTTTCTCGTTGCTGACGTTGCGTTTCGTGTTGCTCACCGATGACGTCGTGGCAGCTGCAGCGGGGCTAGAGTTCTTGCCGCTGGAGCAGTTGTCCGCATGTTTCGGCTTGGTCGTATTTTGAGCACTACTGGCACCGTCTTTCCGAGATGAGCCCTCTACAACTGTTGTTGCTGCTTCTGCTGCGGGTGGTGCTGCTGTTGGAGGTATGGACTGGCCCGCGCGGGCTGTATTAGCTTGTTCGTTCGCGTCGAGATGACGTACTGCTTCAACGCCACTATTCTTCTTCTTCTTCTTCATTTTCTTCTCTTCATCAACAACGGTCGTCGTATTACTCGTCTGGAGGAGCAGTTGTTCTTCGTTCGTCCTTTTAATTCGACGATTTTCACGCTCTTTCATTAATTTCTTGTGACATGAATTGCACCGTTCTTTGTCCAATTCGAAGTAGGACGCATTGGGAAAAGGCCGATGGCATCTTCTGCATTCTCGGTAGCATTGACGGAAGCAATGTTCGCAGTAGGCTTTACCCTCTATTAAAAGTTTGTGTTGTAAACACCAATTACATTTTTTCTTCACGCTTTCAAAGTCTGTGTCACTATGAAATGTATTGTCCGCAGCAGCACTAGTAGCGGCCGTATCCGCTCTAGGCGCTGTTGTCTTGTTGTTGGCAATGCTTTTCACTTGAGCCATGCTGCTGAAAACGACACTAATAATAATAATGGCCGCTCATCTATAATCTACATGGCGGTGCTGATCACGTGGACATTAAAGCATTTTGAACACCCCTTATTATTGTCGTTGTTGTGTAGTCACTGCTCATTGGAGAACATTTAACTTGATATCGCGTTTTCCTCAGCACTGTTGCAGTTAGCGCTGCTGGTGGACGATTTTGGTGTCTCATGCGACGGCAGCAACTGTTCTTCTGCTTTGATGATGGATGTGACAAAACGGACGAATTCATCGATGGATGGACTCGAGGATCGCTTGACTCGATTCTCTTTCTTCTGCTCTCGGAAATAATCATCCCACCAAATCAAATGCTGATAGGTGTAGGCTTGAAGAGCTTTCTTGAAACGATAGCTGGTGGCGTCTTCCTGTTCAAAGTCGCGTCCTCTTCTCTCGGTTCGACTTAAACACACGTCAATGGGCGTGTCTAAAAAGTAGATTCCGTGCGTTTCTAATCCGGTCTTTTCCATCGTTTTACTGGCTTTTTTCAAGGCGAATTCCGTGAGAAAATCGCGCTCAAAACTTGTCAACGCTTGATCCGTGTAATACATATCGATGAAAGGTAATGAGGAGATAAGACTTCTGTCTAAGACCACGACGAAATTCTCGTGCATGCCGGACGAGGTGGTGTGTTGGAATCCTGGCGAAGGAGGAGGGCTTCTTAATAAAGGTTGAATACGTTCGCGGAAAGTCTCATTGATACTACGTATGAAATGCAGTTGTGCGATGGCTGTATTCTTACGTTCCTTATACGCTAATTCCAGAGGATTGTGCCTACCGAATGTAGTGAATCGATCGAGGCATTCTTCTATGGTGACTAACGTGAATGGCAGATAATCTTCTGCAGCGGTGGCTCTACTACGATAACCGAAGGCTCCGGTTTTGGCCAAGGCGTTCAAAAAAGTGGTTTTCCCCGCACCGATCAGTCCTTCGATGGCGAACAAATAAATTTTTCTTCCGTGATGATTCATTTTTCTAAAACGCTGCTGTTTCTTCTTCTGTATCACTAACGACTAGGGTGGTGGTGATGGTGTCTATAGCCGCTCAGCGATTCATCTCATGGGAATTTACACTCCGAGCCGCGCTTTTCGCCGTTGGTAGGCGATGTCATGGCGGGGGCGTGTTCTACGTCGTCATTGACCAAACGTTGCTTCTCTTCCTCAACCAATGGTTGTGTAGTGCTAGTAGGCCTAGCAGCAGTGGTACCATCCCAGACATCGGTCAGTGTGCCCGTAGCCGCAGCGGTGGTATCCATGCGCCGTTTGCCTGAATGGGCGCCACCGCCGCGTATACACGAACATAGAATACAGGAACATCGAACATTTTCCATATCGGTCGTAAGCGAAGGATTAATACTAGTGACTTTATCTCGGCGACGTTTAGTACCAAATTTCAGTTTCCATCGACCGCTGCTGGTCTCCTCCTGCTCCCGTTTCATCTCCGTCGGAGCTGTCTTCTCCACCGCGGACTCCGCCGTATTCGCCTCCGTCATCATCATTATCTTGTCGCCTTGTTGGTCCGCCATTCCTGCTGGAGTCACCATATTTGCCGGTGGTGGGCCCACCCCCACGAAATTTCTTCGTTCGCGTTGAACCGTGGTAGGTGTTGCTGTTGTTGGCGGTGCTGTACTCGACGTCATTGGCCGCACGCGATCGCTGACGTCTCGACGCGGTTGGTCGCTGCGGTGCAGGTAGGCGTCCGCGCTGCTGACAATTATAGACGTCGTCTCCTTCAGCGGTGTCCTGGCCGCCGCCACGTCTTCCTTTGACCGTTGACGCGGCTCGTCCGCGTCTCGTTGGTGCGGTTTCACCTCCATCTTCGATGACGTCACCGTTGCTCCCCGTAGCGGCGTTTTTGAATAGCGTATAGGCGGCTTTCTTCAAGTCGGGTACTTTACGGACGAATAGCTCGATGTCTTCGCCGATCAGGCTAATAAATTTTTGCTTGTTCTTTTGGTGATGTACGTGATACCAGGTTTGTCCTTTGAAACGCGTCACATCAACGCTGATTCTCGGCGTAATCTCGACGCGAATGCGACGTTTTTGTTGTTGTTGCGAGTCTTGTCCTGCGCCGCCAGCCCATGTACGCCCAGTGGTGGTCGACCTGCTTTCCGGAAAACTGATGCAGTCCCCGTACTCGTAGTGATCGCTCGTGGAAGCCATGTGAGTATGCTTGCGTTGATGACGTCACCAGTATCCGACGAGTGTCAAAAAATGTCAGTCTATCGCCTCGTACGAGATGTACATGTACTCTTCGATGGTCGTCGGCACTATCACGTGGACGAATCGACCGTTTTGCGCCCTACCATTGACACACACACACACACTTAAAGCCTCACTGCAGTATATTGCTCCTCCTCACGGATACCAGCCCCAAATACTAGAAAATGTGTGATAATCTCTCTGTAATTCACGCATATGTAGCGAGTCCCTCATCGAATGGTACAGCCGCGTTTTTAGAATAAGCGTCACACTTTAATTGCGCCTAGTGAAGTCCATGTGAGTGAGATAAGGGCATATTTTTCCCGGTAACGATCTGAAAATCGTGTAGGGGCAGAGGCTCGGTCCCTTTAAAAGCAAATGTCATTTCCTCCCAATTGATCGTAGCCCCATAACGCAACATGATGTCAACTCCGAAGATAAGGCCCATAGGTGCGGCCTCGCATATGTGAAATTTGTGCTCCAACGTGGCACCTTTCAAACACAACCGTAGTGGAATCAGGCCCAAGAGGGGCAAGGCATCTCCACTCGCCGACGTCAACTTGTTAACCTTGCTCTTCTCCACTCTGTTGACATCAAATTCCGGGTTCCAGAGTTTCAACAACTTGGGGTGAATGAGAGAAATTGATCCACCAGTGTCGAGAAGAACAGGTGTCTTTCTTCCAGCAATTTCGAGAATGAGGGTGTTAACCTCTGGCTCTTGGGATAACCTTATTATTTCGGTTGTCTGCTGGTCTGATGTTACCTCTTGGATGAAATTTCCATATTTTTGTGGAGGTCTGACCACCCGGCCTGATCTGGTTGTTACGACAGGCGCATGCGCTGGTGGTTCCAGTGCTGGGCCTGCCTCTGGTGGAGGGGCAGGCGCTTGTTCCGGGCCCGGACATGGGTTAATCATCGCATCGATTTTATAGATAGGTTGTTGAACACAGTATAGTTCAGAGCTGTTCAATGGCGGCACCGTCTTTTCACCTCGAAATGTGCTCGCCTCGTGACTTTTCGGCGGTTTTGTAATGTCCAAAGCCAAGGTGTGAATGCCATCCGAGCACAGCCATCGTTTGTTGTCGAATGGGGACAGAGCTAATTTCTCCTCCTCTACAGTCCGTAAACATTGGCGTTTCGATCGAATCGTCTTGTAGGAACATTTCCTTTTCGCCTCGCTAATGTCGGCTTTCAAGGCGGCTTCGTAATCCTCGAACGTGATACCGCGCATGGCCGAACGCGGCAGTCCTTTCCCTTTCTTTTGCGTCACTTCCGACAGGTGACGTGTGCAGTACATTTTGGCGCGAAGTCCCACGAATGCCACGATCGGATCCGAGGCGTGCTCTCGTTTGAATGTGCCGCGGATTTTATGATTCGTCGCGTCGTACACCGGTGAATCTCGAGGGTAGTTGGACAGATCGAAATAGCGTTTGTTCGCCATCAGATCCGCATCGGTGCGATGATGACGCACGGCGTACACCAAACTGTCCGTATCGGTCATGATCAGTTCGCAATCGTCGCCGTACAAGTACTTCATACAGGAATAATGCATTTTGTACATGTGAAGTTTACTGATTTCCAGGCAAACCATGCCGGCGGCCACGGGTTTATTCAACAGGACGGATTTGGGCTTCATCTGTACGCCGGCGAGCGATTTATTGTAGATGGTCGTACACTTGTAGTTGGGCTTGGTGGTTTTTTGCAAGAATCGCTTTTGCTCCGTGACCAAGGTCATATTGACGTGTTTCGTATTGTCCTCGAGCAGTTTTCCGAAGCAGGCATTCGACATCAACTTCCAAAAGTCCGATTCGAATGTCGACTTAGCCTGTTGTCGTTGCATCGTATTGAACGTGATGAATTCTTTCATCCAAGCGCTTTGTTCAAAGGCTAAAACGCGATGCGTTTTGGTCAAGACCATACCCAGTTTCAGGTAGTACAGTAAGTTCGCGTGATACACGATGTAGTGGTTACGCGGACCCAAATGTGGAATGAGTTTCTCTGTACTGGCGGCGCTTCTGATTTGCGAGTTGTCCATCAATTTCGAGGCTAAGTGATGCATGTACGGGCTCCATTCGTTCGGCGGAACGCTGATGCGTTCCGGTGCTAAGGGATAGCAATTGTGCGCGTCGTGTAAATGGCTCGGATAGTCTAAATCCACTTCCAAGATGTAGCCCGTGTCGCCATCCGGCCGTACACGGGTCACATCGAAATGTTCCGCATCGGAAATCCAACGGAAATGACCGGAAGGCAGTTTTTGACTGAGAGCGTATCCGTACAGGTTTGTGGCGTCTAAAGGTAGTATTTCTTCTCGGGGGCAATCGGCTCGATAAGGCATGTCTTCCGTGGCCAATTCCGGTGCGTTCACACTGGCCTGCCTGAGCATGATACTGCTTACACCGCCTCGCACTCCGCTTTTGACGAATAAATACTGGTCCATGTCCGAGATCAGATCCAAATTGACACCGGACATTTTCAACATGGCATTGAAAGCCATGTGCGGTGTAGAGAGAAATTTCACCGGGTCCAATTGAAAATGGTTCATGCTCATAGCACGAAATCGTTCGAAACAATCGGGCAGCAAGAGAACGTCGCTTCGCAAATAGATGAGCAGATAATCTCGGAGCGTACGGCAACCCATGATGTTCCAAACCAGTTGCGCGTGCTTATAATCATCCGCGCTCACGGCTTCATTTTTCAACGAGTCGAAAAATGCCTCTTGTGCGGGCAATTCCTTGCAGGCGTGTAATTTCTCTTCGGAATCGAGGAAATCGTAGCAGAACACCCCCTTTCTTAACAAAGCCTCGTATTTCTCGCGACATTCGCCTACCAGGTAGGTGAACATTCGCGGAAATAAGACGTTTTCGTGCTGTTGGTGTCTTTTGCCTCCGCGAGATGGCGCCTCATTCGTAAGCGTGCTATTCTGGCTTTTCATGGACTCGACCAGATTGGCCAGCGACGAATTGAGAAAGGCGTACGTGTCCAGGAACACCCAAGTATCGTTTTGTAGACTTTGGAAATGTTCGCTGTTTCTCGGCAAAATTCGCAATTTCTCCGCATCGCCGTTTCGGCTTTGGTGTTTGGCTAACTCCTCGACGAACAAATGTTGATCGTACTTGGACGCGTTGTGCGCTAAGCAATACAACAGCGTCTCCCTCTCACTAGCGTACGTTAAATTACACCTTTGGCACAGAGCGTAGCGGTAGCGTCCCGTCATGTGGCAATGGTCGAGGCATTTGCCCGTCTCTCCAGTGAAGGTCACACCGCACATTTGACATTGACGGCAGCGTTCGAATGCTTCGTATTCTTGTTGGCTGATATCGCCCACCGTATCGCACGTGTAATTCACATCGATAATGCACGCTTCGTCGTATTGCGTCGTCAACCAATCGAGAAACACCCGAACGCAATCTCGTCCCACGTAACTGAATAAGTCCGAATCGTAAGCGCGATTAATGCACAATCGTATTCCGGCCACGGCAATGGGTATGTGTTTCACGACATTAGGATGATGTGCGTCCGGCTCGAGGAGACATTCGAAATCGTAATAGACTACGTGTCGTTTCGCCACCATGGCTTGGAAGTTTTTGAAACACAAGCGACTGTGAGTCGATCCGGGCGAGGGTATCTTGTACACTTGTCCATCGTTGAGGCAGCCGCGAAGGTGAACTTGCAATTGTTCTTTTGTGGCGTAGATGCTGAGACACGATCGGCAAACGTGTTTTTTCCCATGACGCCTATTTTCCACATTCCCGATGAGGCGACTCAAATCGCTGATGAGGTAAAAATGGTCTTGTTCGTACAGCAAGTCGACGATATTCCGTTCGGGCGTGTTGTCGGTGAGATTTTTCGTCAAATGCAACACTTGTAGGTTGTTGGCGCCCCCATCCGGTGAACCGTTCAACCAGCGGTAAACGTTAATGGCTAGACCGTTTCGTTTCTCGAACAAAGGTATACTAGTTAGCGATGTCGGATACGTCAAATTACTGGTGTCTAATGGCGTTTTCTGCTCCCAAAGACGTAAATTCACTCTGGGATTCACTCGACGCAGACGCAGCGTTGGTGTCCCGCGCCAGCCGGGGCGTGGTTGCTGTGCTGCGCCGGCAGACTGTTCATGCTGGTCGTCGTTGATATCCTGTCTTTTCATGTGCATAGCGATACAGTACAAGAAGCATTTGTCATCGCCCCCGTGCGGTTCGTAGTCGGCATTGGTGTACAAACAGGCTCGTTTCTTGCGTACAGCTTCCGGTAGGGGCGGATGCCGGCGACTTCCACCCGATAACGGCACGAATTGCGCCACCGTTAACCTCAATTCTAAAACCCGTTCAAAAATCCAGCCAGAACCTTGGTGTACATAGGTGTCTAATTTGGCGAGAATTTCACGTAAGTCCTCCTGTAAGAGACGTTCGATTTGCCGTTCGTAGTACAGTTGTTTCGTGCTGCTCGTGAACCAGGGTTGACTCAACCGTGTTTCGTAGTCCGTCGTCGGCCTCGTCGTGTTGATGGTATGACCGGTTGATGAGGAAGTCGACGTGCCATGGTCGTCGGCGCTAATCTCGACCATTTTGGAAAATTCTACTTGCACTTCGAAATGATACTTGAAAGCTTTAGTAGTATAAGTAGTAGTACCGGTAGTAGTAGAAGTAGTATGGAAAGCGTTTTTCAATCGATTCGTTAAAAGCCCTTTAGCTTCCTTGTTTAGGAAAACGTTCAAATCGTGAGGCGAGCGGATAGACGTATAAGTCCATTCGCGTGCCAATCCACCCTGGAATTCGCGTTTCAAATCCATCGTGTTGCTGGTCGACTAGGCTCTAGTACCTGTAGTAAACGTTAGATGGCGTCTCATTCTCGTGGAACTCCGCTGCGAGCAAGCCGCACTATAAAATTATTGGTGCTGGACAGAGCACACCAATTCAGTTCAGTACCCAAATCGAACATTAGATGGCGTTGTCATCGTTCGTCTCCGAATCTATATTGATCTGCCTTATCTCGAGGCCATTTTCGCTTTTTGCTCGGCTGCAGGCGCCGCCCTCCCGTCGAGGCCGGTTTCCTCCTCCTCCTTCAGACGACGCCGGGAATGCGGTTCGAGAAGAAGACGGAGCAAGATATCGCCGTGACAGGGCAAAGGTTTGCACCAGCAGCCGAGGATAAGGCCGTCTTCACGGCGCTGGTGATGTTGATGATGATCTGCAGCGCCGAAGTCTTCGCTAAGATATGGCATCAGCGTTTCTTTCACGTGTCGCTCGTATAAAACTAAGGACTGTTCACGTGTTCTATAATTAGTACGTATCGGGAAAGGATTCCCCCACCTTTGCGATTGTGCGATCGCGCGTCGAAGTCGGCGCGCTCTGGTGGTCGTGGAGGAGCCTTGTTGTTGATGTTGATGATGATGGGTGTCTTGCAGTGTACCTGCGAGATAGCGTTCGAGATGCCGCCCTATATATACATGTTTAGGACTAGCTAATAACCACGCTTCTAAACTGTCGTAACCCATACGCCGTAAATTAGCTCGTCTCACGTTAATCACTCGTGGACGGGCCATATCTCTGGCTATGTGGAGATCACTGAAGGGACCGACGATCTAGTCTGCTGATCGACGACTCTATAGATAGTGAACACATCACGAGGCCAATTATTGTACAGTTTAAGTTTTTATTTCGGTTTTTAACATATCACTGATAAAAAATGTAGACAGCACACACACACACACACACGATGCAGAAAGAGACAGCAGATGGCGCGCGAAGCACAATTAATAGGACACCAGAAACAATAATAATACATTCACAATCTAATCTCTAACACAGTATGACTACATTATTATAAACGGCTCTTACAATCGTTTCAGTAACCTGCGCCGAAGCCATGATTATCAATATAGAATGCCGACACACATTTTAAAAAAGCGCACCAACCATAAAAGGCGTTAGAAATCAACGATATTAATTGTGACTTACACTACATTAACAAGACGTCGTGTATAAACATATTACGTACACGTAGCTGAGATAAAACCTCGGTGTAGTAACCATCGGCTGAAAACCGGCGCTTAACGAACATTTTTAGAATGTTTGGCTAGCGAAACCGCATAGTTTCGGCGGGGCCTTTTTGCCGCCGCCGCCGCCACCACACCTCCACCATCATCTTCACCCTGTCGCGGAGCTGCACCTGCATGCTGCTCAGTGCAACCATCATATCTGCCGAATTTGGCCAAAGTGTGCATCATCAAACAAAGGGCGATTAATATAGACCCAAATCCCTGAGGCAAAAACCTACTATAATAGGCGTATAAAGTCGGTGTAACTTAACAGGCTAAAAAGCCCAGCCCAGTTTTTCTTCACCCTGTCGCGGAGCTGCACCTGCATGCTGCTCAGTGCGACCATCATATCTGCCGAATTTGGCCAAAGTGTGCATCATCAAACAAAGGGCGATTAATATAGACCCAAATACCTGAGGCAAAAACCTACTATAATAGGCGTATAAAGTCGGTGTAACTTAACAGGCTAAAAGCCCAGCCCAGTTTTGAAAGCAGAATGATAAAAAAGACACTCGTTTTGCTCAAAAAATAAAAAGGAACACTTACTTCTTTGGCCAAATTCGAGCAGTAGGTATATACTCCTAGTATTACAGAGAACAGTGTCCCTTATAAGAGTGAAAACGGCTCTGTAGCACCACTGTCCGTTCGCTTTTTTTCCGACGACGTAGAAAATGATTACAGCAGTCCAATCGCTTGTTGATCGTTCGCATAGCTCGTGGCATTTTCAATAGGAGGCGTACACATCGGACACAATAGCGCGCCGATTAAGTTTTCATGGTCGGCGACGAAATGGGGTTGCGCTTGTGGCGTAGCGGTCGTTGACGTCTTGGTTGACGCACATGTCTCGCTGCTGCTGCTGCTGCTGCTGCTGCTGCTGCTGCTGCTGCTGCTGCTGCTGCTGCTGAAAGTACTTTCGCTGTCTGTCGTATCGACGTTGCGTTCGTTTTCGTACGTGCCGCCCTCGTCGTTGGCGTGTTCGTAAGTCTTCGTCGTCGACGTGTCTGCCGGGTCACTAACTGCCGGGACGTTTAAATCCTCCGAGACCGGTTCGTCGATAAATTCAATACGAAAATCGAGTATTTCCTCCTGCGCGCTCATGGGCGTGCACAGAGCGTGCAGAGTGTCTAATGCGTCGACCGACAACGTGACGGCGGGTTTCCCCGGACATAAGACGGGGTGGCGTTCGTCCCGCCACGGAGTCGGCGTGCAGTGTTCTCGCACAAAGATGTGGAACATGTCTTCATCGTCGTCCGTCATCGGCGTTTCTAGTCCCTGCCCTGCTTTTGCAACCATATAGAGATATTTGCATTGTCCGAACCGGAACATATACACGCGTTCCATGGCGCTGTGGTGCGACGATTCGCCACAGCTCCGACCTACGATCGCCCTGTCGGTTTCCTCCTTGGTTTGTTTCAGATTGCAAAGTTCCTGCTCGGTTAATCCGAATGGCATACCTTCGCCTTCGTAATTCGAGTAGAGTTCATGGAATTGTTCGTCCCCTAACGCTAAGCTCGTGTGCTGACTTAACGGCATAAGCACTCGTGTGGTGGGCGAGGACAACTCGGTTAATACGGTCGAAGACGTAGGTGCCATCGACGAAGACGTAGTCGTGGTCGTCATCCATGACGTAGACGGCGTATAATCGGAGACGTCGTGCTGCCGATATTCCTGATGTTGTTGATCTGCAAGTCGGCCGGCATGCTCCTGTTGATGACGATAATCCATTGATTCCGCGCCGCTGAATTGTTCTCCGCCAATCATGACGATGTTGAGTGTATCCGTACGGTGCTACTTATAATAATACCACGACTGTCCTGTCCTCTCAGCTAACGTCCGTAGAACGTATTTACACAGAGTGTACAATAAGAATAATACTAATAATAGTTGGATGAACAGGATGATGATGATGATGAAGAAGTATGTGGCCTGCCAGTACGTCGACGGGCTGATCACCTGGACAATTACCCGATTTTCCCCCTTCTCCGCGCGCGCTCTTCCCCTCGTTTTCCGCGCCAGATTACAATACGCATTCGCCTCGCTTTTAAAAATAACGCCCCGCTTTCGTTCTAACAACAATTTTTGTAACACGCTGTATCGTCGAACTGCTCTCAGTTTTCATGCCGTTTTGGTCCCATGCCCTAACAATAGTCGGCGCGCGGGTCGCCTTCAAACAGTTTCTAACAAAAAACACTAGCGACGCGTGTATAGGTTTCCAATACAATATAATGCCTTCGTGTTCAGCTACCTTTTGCGCGGCTTATGAACTGTGCCTATTTTCAACTCTTAATATAGTTTTAAGCGCCGCTTATTCCGGTGATTTCGCGATTGAAGGACGCAATCGTTTGAAATGTAATGTGAGCAATACTTTGCCGAAATCAAAATACACATCTTTCCCAAGATCGTCAACAATTCTGATTTCAATCGATTGGAAAAAATTGCTGGACAACGGCCTGTAGCGAATTCTGTCGAATGATTTAGACAAATATTTACCGCGCTGGTCCGGATCGACCGCGACCGTTCTCAATATAGGAACGAATGCGTCGCCTACAAGGCTTTCTGCGCATAGATTCGAATAAATGAACAGATTGTTACGAGTAGCCAATAAATCCGCCTGTTTTTCGGCTACAACCCGATAAAAAAGCGTTTTGTCACGATCTTCCCCTTCTTGCTCGGCAGTGGTAGCGTCGGCTTGGCGATCAGCGACGACGACAAGTGAATCCGCCCGGTCGTCGGCGGGGGGGGGAAGTACTACCAAGGGAGACGCGCCGTCTCTTAACATTACGGCGGCGCCGGCGACGGCGGGACTGACGCCTCTTGTTAACCGCCGCTACCACCGATGAAGAAGTTTTGGTGGGCGCTTCCGCATTTTGGTCATCATCATCATTGTCTTCATCAACTGTTTCGTCGTCGACGCTTCGTTTAGTATCAAAATCGCCTTCTTGGAAGGGACGCGAAGGCGGCTCATCGCCAGCGCTGGGGCTTTCCTTATTACTACTGTTGATGTTATCAGCAGTTGAAGCGCCCGCCGTGCGAGGTTCGCGTTTAGTTTGCGCGGCAGATTCGAGTTTAAGTCGTGCCGACACGAAGAACGGTTTTCCATTGGTATGAAAATATTTCTGTCGCTCGAAACCGAGTAATTCGCTCACACGTTCTTCTAATAAAATGGCTTCACCGGCAGCTAGTTTGATCCAAACGTAGCCGTTATCGGTGACACGAAAACCGCCATTTTTCCAAGCGACAGGCCGTATTTCATTCAAGAAGTCCAGCAATTCATTCAAAGTATTTATCGTCTTGGTTTGTTCTTTACGGGGTGTGTTCGCGTTCAGACACGCTTGCACTATCCGCGCCGGTATATGCGGCTGATTTAAATCCGCGAATGCGACTCGATAAAGGCATAACGATGGGTCATTAAATTCGACATTGGATGTAGCCCAGCTATGCGTGTAGCTTATTTCGCATAGACCCACCCGATATGGCGAATCACTCGGAATTCGCGTGAAATCTAACGGGCGTGCGAGTGCGATTTTAAAGTGGTGCGCTCTATTTCGTTCCTCCCCTGGACTCGATTTCGTATTCGAAGGCAAGACCAGATAGAAATCGTCTGGATACAGATCATCCGAGTTATCGCTAGTCGCCATAGCGAAAATTTTTCGCGCCAAATTGTACACTCTGCGCCGATGTCTTATCCGCAGTGTCACACTGAGTTAATGAAGCCAGTATCAAAAACACTGCCGTCCGGCCATCTCGTGAGCTTTTCATGCGATTTGGCGCGGTCGTCATTGCTTTATTAACCGTCTGTTCATTCGTTCTATTACTCATGAGTCAATAACAATCGAGGCATTTTTACCCTCTCGAAACTGAGACATGTTCTAAAGTTTGTCTTCCTCGATATTCATCATCATCATCATCATCATCATTAAATCATAAAAATCATAAAAATAAAAATAATTTCTTTGTAAATGGCTTTTTCTACCTCAGCAGTCTATTCTTCAGGGCATTTAATACCCGGATTATATCCACGACGAAGACGACGAGGTATAAAACTAAAATCGAGACGAAGGCTCGCTAAATGCCGGTCTAATAGAGGATTTTGTCTTCGTCTGCGCGAAACCCAGCTAGCCGAAGACTGTTGTTCTGTTCGTAGCAGTTCCGTTGCCCTCGCATTGCTGGCCTCGTCTACTCGATCGGACTCCATCATGTTGCAGCTGCTAAAGTCGGAAAACCTGACGACATTCAATCGCCTAATCGCTTGCTTCCACCATCTCGTGGCAATTGTGCAGCCAAAATGACAAAAACGCTCTCCTGACCATTTTCGAAAGAGGCGAATAGGTGCGCATTATAGGTGCTCTGAAACACAAAACTCCGCATTTCCTTTTATCGCGAATCGGTGAAAAACGCCAAAATAAGCTTTTTCTGCACCTGGGCCAGGTGAGTTTGACAAGATACCGGCTATCATTTGTTTTTTCATGAAGTTTTGCTCGATGGAACAAAGGCTGATTCGGTCGAAATGTCCACGAGATCGCGCTAGCTCGGCTAGGAGATTATAAAAAGGAGCCCGCTTCGCCCGCACGCAGACAGCTAACCACGTCGAGCCGGAGAGAAGCCAACAACTCGATAAGCCTGCACTAGTATATATGTTACTACATCAAATACAGACCGCGACGAGAGGACAAATTAAAGCGAGAGCTGTATACCGCACTCGGCGACAGCAAAACGGTAAGTCTTGAATATTCTCTCAATTTGCCGATATTTACGTTAGCCGATATTTCTGCCCACACCCGAGAGAGTTATGCCTAACCCGGCAAACTTTGACGGCGAGAAACGTCCCGCCGACCGAAAATGATAGCGACCATTAATACACAAAAAACAGTCGGCCTACTTATAAGGCGCGGCAGGCGGGTGCAAGCGATCATGCATAATGCCGACTCCACGTTCAGCATAAGACACTAGGCCGGCCATTTTCCCGCGGTTTCTTCGTCCCCAGCCAATCACGGCTCACCTGAAAACTGAGTGCGCGCAAGGCTTTGCTCAGAAGAAGCGAGGCAGCCGGCCATGGCTGGAGATGCTCTGCTGCTGGCACTGTGTGCCAGCAGCAGATTATGTTTTAGACATTTTCTTGTTTCATAGACCCACCCGGGACCGTATTTTTAGTGTGTGTTTTCGAACTGTAGGATTTTAATAATAGTTTATAGAACCCCCCAGTACAAACATTGAGAGCGTGTTTTCGAACGGATTATTGATGAAACCTATATACGTGCATTCCCTTCTTCGAGCCATGTCTATAGCTATTGAAATAGGTAAGTACAACGCACGAACTAACTAACGTAATAATTCTTTCTTTTCCAAGCGCGCGCGCAAGACACAGATTCGAAAATTCGTATTGCGCCTCCGATCTGATGTTTACCTCGCTTCGCTCTTTTCAGAACGACAGACTACTACTGTGAGGTCGAGCGTCGTCTCTGACCACCACCACCCCCCGCCCCCCGGCGGAAAATACTCGATGATAAAGGTAAGCTGGACATTTCTACACAAAGCAGAGCCTTTTATAGCGCTCAGCTATCTTGTAGTCGATTCGCTGATGGACAAGTCTATAGCGACGTTTTGAGCACTACTATAGATGATTTTCGTAGGGCGGGGTCGTGTCGTCTCGCTGTGCCCATTACACCCTCAGTCGGGGGTATCGCCACCAATACCCGTATAGCCAGTTAGAAACCTTCCCCTGGAATGTTTTGACACCACCACCATCAACGCACTGACCCCTTTAAAACGTTACTTTTCATTCACACAACATCGCTGCTTTTGGGAAGACTTCGGCTCTGCTATAGGAGGCGGGCCTAGTTTCGCCCGTGCGTGAGCATGTTCTTTGTTTGCGTATTCAGGACAGTAGGTCAAGAGAGCGAGGCCCGCCTATAAACAACAACATGCATCGAGGAGAATGGTAACGCTTTTCCGTCTCTTTTTTTCCAGAACACACCACCATGCAGTGTCGACTGTTAAAGGTTATCTGCAACAACAGAGAAGAATCGAGAGCGACCGGTTGTAATTAGGTGAGTGCGACAGTTTTCTGTCTCATTTCACGGGAAAACGTCTGGCACACGAAACCCGCCCAGCAGGGCAGTGCAGCAAACACATTGCTGTATGCATTCCTCTAAACCCAGGGTTCTAACTCTGTCTGTGGTCTCCCACGGTACTCACAGTCATTTTCAGCCATCTGAAATAATTTCGTCCAGCATGACTGAGACATAGAGTTGAATTACATTTGTCCTGGTAGGCCGCGCGCCAGGGCTCATTTTCCTGTATAAGGCAATGTAAGGCGCTGGCAGGTATTAACTTCTTTCGTAGACTATTTCCTTGTCGTTCCTCTACCGCACTGTAAATTTTCAGTCATCTATAAAGGCATGGTACCAGTCTACTTCTTACGTCAGTGGTAGCATTAAGGATTTTTTTCCATGAGTCCATTTTTTTCAAGTGGACTCTTTTTGCCTCAGACTGCTTGATAATGAGGAGTCCAAATTCGATTTCCATGAGTCCAACTAAATGGACTCTTTTGCAGGTAAGACCAGCAAATATGAAGCGTCCATCCACTTTTTCCCGGCTGCTGTCGCAGCTGTGCGACCTCCCCCCGGTGCTCTTCATTCTTGCACTCCGAAATGTTCACCAAGCAGTTTGATTTCTTCATGCCATCCCTTTTCCACTTGGTGTTGGAGTGGTCAGTGTATGCATTCCTATAAACCCAGGGTTCTAACTCTGTGGTCTCGCACGGTTGTTTTTGAGATACCACCGTCGTGCTCGTCGACAGGAATTTACTCTCGAGCTCGTTAACGCCTTCCCGCCTTTTCCACTTGAAGGCAGACATGCCAGTGGCAGCTGTGTTGCATCATTATCCTAACGTTTGAGCTGGCTGTAGCAATAGAGAATGAATGCACGGCCGACGTTGCGCGACAAATATAGTGTACTCAACAACCTCTCGATGGCGCTGACCATAATAGCGCTAATCGGACGAGGTTGGCGTGGGGATTCCGCCGTCATGTTGCCGCGAAAATGACGTTCCCAACAAACAACGTCACTGCGTCATGGTACGAAATTTTAGAATCAGCACTGACGGAACAGGAGCTTTCCCTGCGGGTGACGTCACGACATAGGTATTTTTAGCACAGAGCTGCAACCTCGCTCTTCAGTTGCCTCAACACGATTCTTTTCACTAACGGGTACAGTTGGCATATCTACTTGATTTGCTTCCTGGATACGAGATTTAGAATGTGGGAAGCCTCTTCTACCTCGTTCCAGGTGATCCAAGTTGAAGAAATAGCTTGCGGGGGCACAATTCGAAGTTTTAATACATGCGTCTCGCCAGGCTGTACATCTGGATAATGCTTTTACCGAATTTCAAACCACGAGGTACAGTTGACGATTCAATAGCAATTTCTACCATCGCTTGGATTTAAGCTTGTTCGAACTGTAAGTTTATATTGCCGGGTGATCTGTGGCGATTTTGTTTACGCGCGATGGAAAAAGAAGCCTTTTTGTACATTTTTCGGCCGTGTCAGCATAGGAAAAAACGGCGTGACGTCATCACGTATCTCGAGTACAGCGGTATTGCATGACGCGACGCATACGCTCATTCCCTATTGGATCTATAGTTTTAGAGGAATAACCATAAAAATAACACTTTTCGGTGTAAAATAACGAACTGCAGTTATTTGTATCAGTGTATTGTTGTACACTTTAAGTGTAAAATTGGAGTGAAAAATACGCTGGGTATGCAGGTATGGGTATCTTAATCTCTTGCCATATTCATGGAGTGGGCTGCCTTCACCTAACCTCCTTAGTTGTGCCTTTAGCATTAGGACCTCTCTTAGTGGGAAAACTCTAAAGCCTCGTTTCCACTACAGCGGTTTCCGCCGTGGTTTGTGCGAGCGGTGTCCCACACCCTTTTATTCCAACGCTGCCCTATAGATGATCTTTACTGTCTAGAGCAGTTCTTCGTTGACGGCGCACCTGCGCCGAAAATACAATTGCACTTTGACACCGAGATAGAGTCTGTTTCTAGGGGACTCAAACTACGTTCGCTTACAATCAGATGCTTTCTCGCACGGTTGTATTTGAGATAACAATATCTCGAGAAAGCATCTGTCTAATGACAAAACTTTCAGTCTTTTCTCAAGGTCATGTATTTTGTCCTTCTTCACGAGCCTACCCCGGGTACGAAGCATGCCCGGAGTAGACTTCGCACCATTTAAGATGCTTCATGTCCAAGTGATCGTACGTCGGAGCTGTGCTGAATCTTCGCACCACAGCGCGATGGAACGCCTGTATATGTTCAGGTTCGGACAATGCATTTTACCCCGGGTACGAAGCATGCCCGGGGTAAATTTCGTATCTTTTAAGATGCTTCATGTCCAAGTTATACTACAATAGACTCCTCACGCACTTTTCAGCGTTTTTCAAGGTTTTCGATTTTGCCTTCCGTCTTAAAAAACCCGCTGTCCCGCTCGCTAGACGACGGTTTGCGAGGCTAGGGTTAAGGGGGGGGGAGGGGTTAACCTTAGTCTTTCGCCAAAAAACGAACGTCTAAAGGCGATGTTTCGTGGATCAGTCGTTTTTCCTTGTCTTCTTTTTTCTCTTTTCAGATTGCTGTCCAACACTAACACGCAGCACGATAACAGAACCGCCGCATTTCAACGCCAATGTAAGTCGTAAATGTCTTTAACACGACTCCGACCTCGTGCACACATGCTTCTTTTTTCGAAAATACTTACGTCTTCGTAAAAAAAGGTTTACATTCGTCGAAACCTCACCAACATTATTCTAGCAAAAAAGAGGCTTTTTCGTATTCGCTTTGTCCTCCTTGTCGCTAGGTGTGAGAGAATCTTTGTTTCAAGGCAATGCTTTTTTTCCTAGCACGCTTTATTCCAGCAAAAAAACGTTTTCTCGCATTCGTTTCGTTTTCCAGGTAGCCAGGTAGCCAGGTGCCAGGTAGCCAGGTGTGAGAGAGGCATGCACTTCTCTTTGTTCGCGGCGATCTTTTTTGTAATAACAAAACTGTTCTCCACCCTTCTTTAACTTTTTCTCATTTTAGGAGCGAATGACACCCGTCAATGCCAGCTGACTCGAGCCGCGGTGAAGAGCAATTATTGGAACGATTACCTTTCGAAAACATACATTTCAACCAAGTGATTTTAACGGCTCAACCAAATAATCTAACACACCGTACACAGGCGGCCTGTGTACCAAACGAAATCGGTACTACATTCTCCACAAATTTATTCGCTTACGCCGAACACTTTCAAACCACTTTCAGAGGCGGATACGTCACCCGTCGGTTACATCGGGTCACTTACCGCGTCAGCGAAAAGTTCAACATTTTCATCTTTTTGCGTGGCCACGAAGGCACTCTTCATTGGTGCCGTAAAAAGAACTTGACCCAGTTATTTCAGCATATACAGCGAGAAATATACCAGTACGCTTTGAACCAACCCCGACCCCCTAAAAAAGTTTTCCTATTTCACAGTAGAATATTGAATGTGCACGGGGCATTTGCATCTACCCCCCACACCCTTTTATTCCAACGCTGCCCTATAGATGATCTTATCTACTGTCTAGAGCAGTTCTTCGTTGACGGCGCACCTGCGCCGAAAATACAATTGCACTTTGACACCGAGATAGAGTCTGTTTCTAGGGGACTCAAACTACGTTCGCTTACGATCAGATGCTTTAAAACTAACACTACTTTCATTTCGTCAAGGATTAACGAACTACACACCCTTTTGTGGGAATTTCGCTCATTTTTAGATTTTTTGGAAAACATCATCGACGACCCTGAATTCGTGCATAAAAATTACGATTCAAAACTTCGCGGAAAATACTTGATTTAACAATACGAAAACATGAACACCGATATGAACGTCAACGAACAACTGCTAAGCAATCTACTTTGTCAACTTCCGCAGCATTGTCCCGCTGCTAATAAAAACGTCTTACGAAGACATTTTCGTAAGGCGGGAATCAACACAAATTTACCCCCGGCCTCGTTTTGGCCGTTGGTGGGTCGGCATTTGAAAATGTGTTTAAAACAAGCAGACATCAGTATCTACTATCCGTCCTTTCAAAAACCGTTCATCAGCGCCACTCTAGACGATTGTGTCTACGACCTGAAGATACGAATCGACCAGACTTTGAGTGACATCTCAGTCACGGTAGAACACGTCGAAGAATCCGACCTCGTCAATGATACTACTAAAACTATTACTAATTGTGGAGCCCGGTCCCTCCCCACGACTGACCCGGTGACGCCCCGAGCGGCAACCGCTCAATTTCAACCCGCCCTAACACAACCATATCCCCCTGGTGAACAGCGATCATTCGTCAAAACACCTCGCCCTACACCCAACAATCATACTCCCTCAGCGGCGACTGGTCGAGCCCTGCCCCCAGAACCCCTCGTACAACAGGACCAACCAGCCCTTGTAGGGCAACATAAGCCTCTTCAAGATCCATTTGTAATAGAAAGCGGTTTCGAACGTGTGTTCGAAATAGCCAGCGATGCCGTTTACGGGTCAACTGCCGCTGTCAACACACCGCTTGTCGTCATACCTGAGACTTTCAAAGAAACAACGACGCCCATAGCAGACAATACTATTCTCGGCACCGTTAACCCCATACCCGCTGTCTCAACAGAAGATTTTTTAGGTACTTGTTCAAGCAGTTCAGAAAGTGATACCGAGTCTGTTGACGGGCGAAGCCCTGCTCCACGACCGACTGTTGCCCTCGAATCCCCCATGCCGGAAGTGGAAGCCGTTTCGCAGGAAGACGAACTCCACTTGCGGCAATTCGTAGCCCTGGCCCAAAACACCCAATCCCCCCAGACCGAGACACAGCCCCAAAATTCTAACCCCAACTTACACGACCGTTTCATACAAAAGTACTTAAGCATTCGACCGAATACAGACTTCAATCGACAAATGTTGGCAGACTTCAAGAAGATTAGACATGTGAACGAGCTACAAGAGACACATTTTTCCACCATCAAAGACTGGATCGACCAGTGTACCAAACAACGAGCTGACATTGAAAAAAAATACAAACAGATGGACGCGACAATGACAAAACAACTCCAACAATCAGACGCTTACATCAAAATATTGAAAAAAAACAGCGACAACTTAGACAATTTTGCGGCATTCTACGACAACCGTGTGCAAGCTAATTGCAGACATTGCGTCTTACATTGCTTGAACACCACCTCAAACAATTGCATAAAACGCCAACCTGGCAGGAAAACGACGACTAAAAGACAGCCTTCTAAAAGTGACCAACAACAGACCTGCGACGGGCAGACTCACACAACTCCCCCCGACAGAAAAAAAAAAAAAAAAAAACTCAATAGCCCCGCGCCTTCAACAAAGTTGGTTGATCTACGACCCTGCTGAGCAGTGCGTTTCGCTGAAAGACTTGCTGGCTAAGTCGCATTTGTTGCGTCGCCCTGAAGCACTAACGAAACAGCAATTGATTCAGTCTAAACATCTTCGTCACCAAAACACCCATTGGAACGCTCATTTTTTGAAAAGATTAAATTTCCACATCAGGAAATTTAGCGTGCCACAAAACAAGCTTAAAAAACATAAACAGCTGCGTCGTGCGAGAGCATTTCTGGTTAGCCGGTAAGTCTTTCAGCGAAACACACCCTGCGAGCGAAATGGCGAAGCGAAGCGAATTTCCATTGTCCTGTAGCGTTACAGGCCATTGTCATGCTTCCAGATCTTTTCACCACATTCGCTTCGCTTCGCCATTTCGCTCGCAGTGTGAAAGCGGGCAAAAGCCCCTTGAGATTTGAATAACCGTCCGTTTACACAATGTTACATTCGTTCAAAGCATCCTCGCTCATTTATACGTCGATGCTCATGATGGTGTTGTTCTAACCTTCTTAGGCGGACTTCCGTCTGCACAATGCGGCTAAATTTGGTCAACGCTCGGTGATGTACAAGTTTGTCGGGAAAACGGTCTCGAACGGATCATTCACTTACTTATCCATGAACATCATCATACAAATGAACGAGGATATTTTGAACAAATGTGTAAATAATCATTAGTGACCTCCTCTCCGGTTGATTCACACAATTATTTTCCATTCCAAGCTAATGGCTTCCCCTGTCTGTTTTTAACCACAATAGTTACACAACGCCGTTCACCCACCCAGAGGGTGCTATTATTTCGGCTTGAGTCCACTTTTTGATGATAACATCCTTAATATCACTTGATACCGATTTCGTTTGAGCACAGGTCTGCCGTCCAAAGGCAGAATCTAGTAACTCACATTTTCATGAAAATTGAGATACGGACGTTTTTGGAGCCACTAAGTTTTGCTCAAGCTGTTAGTCTAAGCCCCGCTGCAAATGGATGTCCGCATTATGTTGCAACACCCACAGAAAAATCTAGTACCTCTATCTGATTTTAAGATTAGAGTGGAGAACTCACAAGTATCACCATGCAACCAACCAGATTGCAGTATTACTCGCTAAAAATTCAGTGTGGTAGCCTCCACTGTTTCAGCATTGACTTTGACAAACTGTTTATCTTATCAATGTGCTGTTTTTACTTTGCTCCATTTTCTCCAAAGTAGCAGAATGTGAGTTACTAGGTTTTGCCTTTGCACGGCACAGGTCACACAATACGGTGTGTTAGAATGCTGGCGGAGCCGGAAACAAGAGCCGCACCAAATCAGAAAATCAACACGTACAAGCGGATTTCCATGTAAAGATTTACGGAGTCGAATTCACCATAAGCGCACCAGGGGCTAGTTTCACAAAGAATCGAAAGTCTAAGAAAAAACTTTACTCTGAAATGAAGTCATCTGTTCTGCAGAAAAACCAGGCCAGACTTACGACTCTTTGTGAAACTGGACCCAGGTGTAAGTGCGCATAAAAACTACTTGTTTACTATGTTTCACCGGAACTATCTACCGTTAACAAAACACACTACTCAGACTCTGAAGCGTGTACTTTAGCTTAGCTATAAACAATGCGCATATTTCCATCCTGCTCTGACAAACTTGTACACTACACCTATCGCAGCCCTCGATTCACATTTTGCTTCGAACAGAAAAAACCAGAAGTTACATTGTAGATGACGAAAACCAGGTGCTGTTTTCAGAGTGAGCCATCAACCAGATTATTTCGCATGGAACAAAGGCCACCTTCACTTGACTTTTTCTAACCAAAATGTGAATCGAGGGCTACGGTAGCTTTCGTGATTGTATGGCTTTAATTGGTGAATTCGGCTCATGACATTACTTTGTGTCATTTATTCTTGTAAAGCGTAATTTATTGGTTCACGTGGGCCTACAGTCCCTTTAGTAACCATTATATTTAGTCCTAAATGAACTTTCGACGCACTTTTCGGCACTACATCTTTATCGGCTTTCAAAACATTCAGTTGGTATAGGTCACATTTTAAGCCTAGTAGTGTCCAGGCTAATATTAAAACCGATCAGTCTGCGAATAATATGTTTTTCGATCATTCTTCGGTTTTCTACCGACTTCATAATTAAGAAAAGAATCCGATTGGTTATGTTATTAGGCCTATCAGTTAAGCACTTACTTCGTGCCTCTTGTTATGTGTACCGAAAGGGAGTTTTGAGTGTTCGTGCAAACATTCGTTGTTTTAAATGTTCCACGTGAACCACTCAAGCCGTCAGGCTAGTTTCGACTCAATCGTAAACTTATTTGAGAAGAAAAAATACATAATCCGATCGAAAACACACACACACATGCCTTGTTCGCCTTTCTTTCTTGGTCGTTCCTTTTTTTGTTTCCTCGATGACACTTACATTTCTTTCCCCGAAAGGATGGCGTGACGCGAAAAAAATACTACTGGCCTTCTGTACACGGACCCTAACAATGCGTTCATCGAACCCGCGCGTTCGAACATATTTCATCGGCGCATTATCAGGGCCCGTTACTGCGCGCCGGCTAATATTTTTTACAAGTCACGCCGCACTCACCTCCATCGTCTTGTTTCTCGGTCGGTCGGGTCGGACGGTCAACATTCTCCTTCTTTCCCTCGGTTCTCCCCGTTTTCCCGCCTTTTCTCTTCCCCATGCATCCCGAGGATCAAAATCCAGTGCGTCTTGGCGCGAGAGAGCGCGGCGCAGCAAACGCCACCACGAGAGAGAGAAGCAGGCCAACGGCGCGCGGAGGATGAGGCCCGAGAAGATTCACCCACACACACACACACAGGACAGGACAAGACAGGACAGAAACACATCAATATATACATATATATGCAAGAAAGAGTGGCTAGATGTAATGTCATGCTCTTGGTCACATTTTTAGGCGCCGTTAAAAGTAAGCCGCACATCTTTAATGCCTTTATACATCAGGTTTTTCCATCAACACTTAAGAAAAGGTTACCTAAAATGTCACCAAAGGGTAACATAAAAATGTGACCAAAGCGTGACATTACATCTACTACTAACGCATTCTCAACCACACGTCTTCCACGTGAGATCCGGTAATTGAAGATGAGGTTTTCTCTCAGCATCGCTCTTCTCCCATACGGCTTCATCAGGTAGCTTCTTAACCCAAATGCATCATCTCCCAGGATGAAGTGAGGGATGTCGTGGTTCTGGTCATCGTTGGGCAGAGGACATGATGGCAATATGATGGCAATATGCTTCCCGTCCAAAGCTCTCACCGCATGAGGCACATTCCACTTGTCTTCAAACTCCTGTGCAAGGGCTCTCCACTCATCGGGCGTCACAGGAACGGCGAACACTTCATTCTTGTAGGCTTCCACGATGGCTTTGCATACTTCTGGCTTCATATGGCCGATGGCTGATTTACTGCACCGGAATGCATAGGAGAGTGACGAGTAATTGTCCACAGTGGCCGGATGTCTCAGAGTCAGTGACAGCTTCAGTCCAGGTGGTAGGGCAGGGCGGAACTTTGTGTCTTGTCTCTCGATGGCTGGTCTTACTCTTTCCAGGATCTCGTCGAAGAGCGCTGGAGGCATCCTCAGATAGTTCTGGAAGGCGTTAACATCTTCGGTGCGGAGCCCTCTGGTGAGAAATGTTGAGTAATGGCCCAGCTGCTGCCTTCTGTCTTCCGATAACCATTCGCGCACCCACATAGACCTTGGCCTTCTCATCCGCCGCCTTCTTGCCTGCTGCACTCTGACCTCCCTTCTCCGCAACTGCTGCCGGCCGCCTTCTTGCTGACGCAAAGACTGGATGTATGCACCCAGCAAACATGCAAACACAAACTCTTCATGTTGGACATTCATGATGTTGTCTCGTCGAAGTCTCAGGATGCAATGATTGCCATTGCCGGGGAGGTCCCTTTTTATACCGTGGCAAAAATGTGCTAAAATAGACCCTACCGCCCGGCGTCCACGTTTCATCCGTAGAAAGCCTTGGCAGAACGTGGAAAACGTGTCAGACCTTGATCAGAACGTGAGAAACGTGAGGGCCCTCATCAATCAAAACGTGACGCGCCGGGAGGGAACGTGCTGGCATTCGTGGTAGACCGCGGGCCGAACCGTAGTGCGCCTTTGAGCCTCCGGGACTCAGCTGCCCCCTTCCCCCACGGCCTGTCACGGATACCGTGATAGACCGTGCGGAAACTTAGCAAGACCTAACAGAACTTGAATGTGGAGAAAAAAATTGTCAAAATCCCACGGTGCACTACGTTTCGGGCAAACGGGGCTGCCGTGGCTGCCGGGAACATAGTGTAAACCTAGCATAAGACACATGTGATACCGCCTGTCTTCCTCCGCAATGTTTATCTGCTAATGCCACACGGTTTTTCCTAAACCTGAGTAGCACATTGGTATCGCACTGTAGTTTTGGGCCTTGGTGTATGCGATCGTTCAACGATATCCCTTCACTCTTCGCTGACGCATCAAACACAATGCGGACTTCATCTGTAGTTGCTCTATCCAGCTTCACCACCGGGAAATGTGGCAGAAACCAACAGGTCCCATTTTCAACTTCAGACTCGGGCACTCTCCTGACATAATCTTTTTCCACAAAGTCCTTGATTGTCTCAACGTAAGAAGCTGCTATATCGGGATTTTTCAGTCTCTCTGTGGCTCCTAGACGGTGTTCTGCCATGGGACTAACAACCACTAACACGTAGGACACAATAAAAAGGGA
Source organism: Notospermus geniculatus (assembly GCA_002633025.1). Taxonomy (NCBI): domain Eukaryota; kingdom Metazoa; phylum Nemertea; class Pilidiophora; order Heteronemertea; family Lineidae; genus Notospermus; species Notospermus geniculatus. The sequence continues at coordinate 536 of NMRB01002538.1, read as the reverse complement.
CGAACAAGAAACTATAGACGGCAATATAGGCCAATCTCCGTGGGACAAAGAAAATTCTCAAGACACGCTACGTAGCTCTGGGCTTACTCTGGGGAAAGGGGACGAGGTTAGGACAACGAACTATGTGTAGAACATGGCGGGAAACCAGGAGTGAAATACGAATTCAAAACGGTGAACAAACGAAGCATACCTCAGTAAGTTGAAGAAAGAACGCTCGAAAGTACTAAATACTATCGAACCAAACTCCTGTCCGTACGATACCCATGCTTCGTAGCGACCTCCAGAGCAAGACGCAGAAGACGGAGAAAAAATCGGCGAGACCAATCCTCCCAATCACGTCCCAAGAGAGGCTGGCCCTGAGCTCACGTGAAACCTCACTTTTATAGTAGGAGGTATCGCGAGATGTCGGACAATAGAGAGTTTCTGCTATCCCGTTTCCGTGACCGAGATCGAGAACGCCATGACGCAGTTTTCCCCATCTCGATCCCGATGACGTCATGACGTAATTTTCATTTCTGCTATCCCGTGACGTCCCG
>NMRB01002537.1:78423-88882 GCA_002633025.1 Notospermus geniculatus | reverse complement strand
AAGAGAGAATGTACACAACTCTGCTGTACATTACACACACGCACGCACGTGCATTAACCATTGAGTTCGCTTCGCAAAGCTGAGCTCACTATCAAAGTTGCACATCAGAAGAAAGAGGATTGCTCCGAGATTCTCTTCAATCACATCTTGATACAAGACACATATCAGAACTTAGTGATATCGTGCGGAGAAAGTCCCGAACGGGTTTAAAAGTTTCGCATTTTCTACTTTATAGCCGCACAAAACCTCGAAGTTTAAAACTTTCTTTTCAAAACGATATTCATATGAAAGCGCCTGGCAGTCCGAACTTATTTTGGTACAGACATAGAAAATCAAAGAGGCGATACTATAGAAATCAATGATTATCATGTCAAATTTTCGTCGATTTCAAGCCCGCACATGGTCCTCCGGGCCGGTCACGGGTAGCATGACGTGACGACGTTCCCAACACTACGCGCCATGTGACTTCCATTCTACGACGTCATTCATGCCGTTTTGTCAACTGCACACCCTGGGCCTCAAATAAACAAGAAAAAAACATTTTGTTTCACATAAATCGCGTAAAAGTCTGATATTTTCCATTTGGCCCAATTGACGGGATCGATCTATAGGCCTCCTAGGCCTACACCGGAATCCGCCGGAATACACCAAAACTTCAGAAACATCGCATCAGGTGTTTTCGGCGGGTGGCCAGCGGTCGCCATCTTGGATGCGTGTTTGAGGTTATCCAATATGTCGGCGGTCGATCGCCGAAAACACCAGTTGGGCGATGTTTCTGTTAGAATGGGTCGGATATTAAGACTGATATTGTACATTTTTGCATTGGATTGATTATGATACATTGCCTCACTACTAATAATACTGAAAAGAAGCCTTTTAACCCTGTTTTTGGCGATATTTTGGTGTATTCCGGCGTATTTCGGTGTATTCCGGTCTTCTTACGGACCCCTGACTGCCCCCCGCCGCCCTGCGTTACACTGCCTGGCCCTGGCCTGGGTGGGTTGGGGCCCCTTGGCCTTGTGGCCGGCATAGATGGAGGGGGGGTAGGGTAGACATGGTAGAGGCAGAGGTAATGTAAGGTAGGCTAGGCTAGGCCTACCCCATCCCATTCAACTGGACTGAGCCATGATTGCATGGACTGGGGGTCGGGTAGGCCTAGGCCCAGTCCCCACTACTAAACCCCGCTTCGGCGCTTGGCCAAAGTCAAGGGCTCATGACTCATGTCATGCTGTTGGTTGGGATTGCTATTAAGTAAGTATTAGGGGCCTAGTAGGGCCGAGGTAGGGGGCTGGTAATGGTCTGTCTCATGTCCGTATCATGGCTGTACCGGTACATCTAGGCTTAAACATCCATGCAGTAGGCCTAATGAAGTAAAAAACAACTGCAGTAGGTTTTGTCTCCGTTTCACTTCAGAGGAGGGTTGTCAAAGAGACCTTTGATGCGGAAGAGAGACTACTCACCTGTTTCTTGGGATAAATACTTCGATAACAAGGAAGATGTGCATGTTTCTGATCAAGATATATCCTTTTTAAAATAGAAAAAACTGTTTATAATAGCAGCAGCCCTGCTGCTTGAGCCTTGTCATTCATGCCAGTAAATTGGTGTTACTACATGTAGATGTTACCAGAATATGAAATAGAAACGGGTTTCTAAGGAAGGTGAAAGTTATCGCGTCCTTCTACTAGATTCGAACCCAAGGACCCTCACATAAGGCGTCAATCGCCAGCACGCCTTAACCACTAGGCCAAATCCCCATCTTTAAAAAGATGGTTCAGTGGCCTATGTTTAACCAGAAATAGTTACCAGAAATAGAATTCATTTCCTTAACAACATTCCCACATTTTCCGTTTGTATACCTGTGGAGACGCAGGTCCAGTTTTGTTCTTTCTTCATGGTGGAGGATTTTCAGCACTTTCCTGGGCTATCCTCTCAGTAAGTATTGTCCTTCCTTTATGTTAATACCGTACGGTACTGAACGTGTTGGGGACAAGCAATGCGAATTCTGCAATATATCAGCGTTTTCTAAAAAGCTTGAGGTAAATTTCATTTTATGATTTAAAGCCCCACTGTATTGAATTTGAAAAACGCAAATCATCGCCGCGATTCTTGACGTTGACGTCAGTGCACGACGTCACGACGTCAGCGTAGTGTAAAATGTACTGCGCTCCATCTGAATACATTAGAGCTCTCCCTGTCGTTTTTTCTAATGTGTGCCGAAAACTAGGCCTTGAGTCTCTAAAGTACGTATCAGACCAGCATTTTGGGGACCTTCACAAGGCTATGAGACCTCTTTGTGCTCTCTCCTAACATTTTGAAAATATCGTAAAATTCAATACTGTGGGGCTTTAAGTGTAAGTCCATGAATAGACCATGCAGAAAGTGCTAAGGTGGGGGTCGGCGGATTGCAATGAAATTTGGTGTGTAGTTACCCCCTGGTGAGGGACAAAGGCAAGCAAAATATTGGCCCAATTAATTGGTTGGTTGGGTGTATATAGCAAAATAGGGGTTAAAATGGGTCAACCCTCTGCAGGGTCCTGGTTGACAAAACTGGTCTGAAATTGTAGGGTGAGACTCCATCTTTAAAAGACAAAAAGAAAATCTTTGCCCGCTCTTTCCATTGCAGAGATATGCCTGTGTATATATAGACATTTTGATGTTCGTGTACATTCGTAGTACATCAGTTAAGTGCATTTATGCACCTGCATATCTCTACAATGGAAAGAGCTGGCAAAGATTTTATTCCTTTAATAAAGAGAGACATCCCCCTACTCCTTTCCCTGATGTGCTCACCTTCCTCACCCCTGCAGAGGGTCCGTATCAAGCAAAATATTGGCCCAATTAATTGGTTGGTTGGGTGTATATAGCAAAATAGGGGTTAAAATGGGTCAACCCTCTGCAGGGTCCTGGTTGACAAAACTGGTCTGAAATTGTAGGGTGAGGCTCCATCTTTAAAAGACAAAAAGAAAATCTTTGCCCGCTCTTTCCATTGCAGAGATATGCCTGTGTATATATAGACATTTTGATGTTCGTGTACATTCGTTGTACATCAGTTAAGTGCATTTATGCACCTGCATATCTCTACAATGGAAAGAGCTGGCAAAGATTTTATTCCTTTAATAAAGAGAGACATCCCCCTACTCCTTTCCCTGATGTGTTCACCTTCCTCACCCCTGCAGAGGGTCCGTAATTCTTTGTAGACCAAACCATACCTTTTTGACAAGAGTGCAAAAAAGCACTGCACCTTTAAATCAAGAGTGATTTGGAACAAACGAAAAATGGGAAAAAAATACAGGGGACATCTATTTTCATTGACATATAAAAAATATCTACTGCTGTTGCCTGCCAACGCCTGAAAATTCCCTCAAATGGACAGTATTTATTTTGATGAAAATTGCCGTTATCTTAAAAAATGTATTTTTTTGGCTGTATTTTAGCCCCTTACTCCCAAACGGTGTGACCAATCTCCGAAATATTTGGCCTGCCTTTATTGTGCCCCAAGACCACTCCTTCTGGTAGGAATTTGAGCCAGATCTGCCGACCTCCCACCTTAGCACTTTTTGCTGATTTTGCATGGTCTATCCGTGGACTGACACTTAATTAGTTTATTTTTGTTTGCAGTCGGTGATGAGTGGTCTGATCAAATGTCGTTGCGCTGCTGTTGATCTTCGTGGCCATGGTAAGCAAAGTCATCTGGCAATTTGAGAAAAGCCAATACCAAACGTGAGAGTATCGGTATATAAAAATGAATGTGTCAAAGTTTGTTGGATTTCCTGCTAGTTAAACGATCTCTCAATAAGAGATATAAATGGGAACCTGTCGATTTCAAATTCTACACAAGTTAAATGTTGAAATCTTGTCTTAGGGCCTAGCTTTGTTCACCCTCTGTTGTGCCCAATTGTACTTACGGTAGCTGCTGCCTCAGCCTTTACCATCAAGTGGCTTTCAGTAACTAGCCTCAATGCAGAAAATAGATAAAAATATTACATGTATATTTATCATTACCGGTATCAATGAGGAATCCGCAGAACTACGCCACAACGTGGTGCTGTCAGTGTAAGACCCGGAAGTCCTATTTTCTAACAGTATTTCCATTTACTTCTTGCCCCAAAATAAACCACTCTCTTTGGTTCAATTTTGATTAAATTACACTGTCCTGTTTCATGTTCAAAGTTCTCCATATATCACTGCTTTGTTTCGTCAGAAATGCCACAGGATGCCAATACTGGCAACGTCTTTTGGGGAAATTTGCACGGAAAATTGTGTAGAAAAATGTACACATGCTTTGACGACGTGACGTCAACAGCGAAAAAAGTGACGTCAGTACGTCATGCAGGTCTTATACTGAGTGCGCCATCTGCAGTCATGCGGGTTCCCCATTTCATTGTTATGGTACTGAGCTTGATGCAGTAAATGTTCAGAATTTATTGTCTTTCAGGTGACACAAAAACAGCAGATGATGGAGACCTCTCGATAGAAGTATTATCAAGGTGAGTTAGGACAATGTCTGGTTGAAATTTGGAGTTCACTGTAGTGCAGGGGCCTCATTTTGAGTAGGAGATGGGTCCTTTGCTGTGGTACAGCAAAAATCTACAAGTACCAGTATACGGGTATGTCTCACAAGTACAGTGGTGTGAATTAATATTCGAACAGAGGGAATTCAGCTTTTCATTAAAGGCAAAATTTATCCAATATCTATATCAAAAGTATTTGAANCCTTTTTGGACCCTTTTTTGGAATCTCAAAAACTGTCACCCAAAGGGTGTCATCACGGGTATCATTTTGAAGGTCTATGAGAGCAATGTTGAAAAAAAATTATTTCATCCACCTGCAGCCCCCGTGGAACTAGTGGGAAGGGGTCAAAAGTCGGATTTGTGGCCCTTTTTGACCCCCTCAAGGGTTGCAGTGTACATTTTGAGGAATGAAACCCATGCCATGTTGTTGTACTCACTGAGACCTTTAATTTGATACCCATGTTGATACGATTTGAAGACATCAACTTTTTGACCCCTACTGTTTCCCTTTGGCCCCCTAAAAGGGCGGCCATCTTGGAAATGTGCAGGTTTTGTCGTGTGGTAACAAGCTGAATTTGTTCAGCATGTCCATCTTCATATAAAACAGGAGGAAATGTTTAGTTACCAAAACTACGCTGCAAAAATCAAGAAATAGCCATATTTTCCAGTCGTGTCTCACGGCCTATTAAGACACAGATACAGAGAGAGAGTGACTCTGGTGCAAAGAGGACAGGAAGTACAAGAAAAAACAAGACAATTAAAGACATTTCCATCGGGATTTTCTGCAAAAAGTTTTACCTTGTCCTTTACCACTCTGATAAATGACTTTCTCTTTGATTTTGACCCATTTTCATCATCAATTACAACATTTTTACCCTGTAAAATGGAGAGCATATCCATTAATTAATTGTTTGGCCAATCCTGAACCGGGTAGGACAAAGGACACACTTTCTATAACTGTAGAATTTGAGAATTCAAGGAATTGAAAACGAATTTAGTCCAAATCTGGTCCAAAAAGATGGTCATTCTGTCTTGAGACAATTACCTGCTTTAGATGTCCTACAGCTTTATTGATGACATAACGGAGACCAACATCCGGTTGTTTCTCAAGTTCATCTTTTATTGATATTCTTATGAAGTGGGCCGAGAAATGACTTAAACAATACAAAGTTTTTCCCTGAAAAGAATACCAACTAAATACGGCCAGTGGTTAAGACTCCATTGAGCCCTAATCAGAGTGAATGTACCTCATCACCATAGTAACCCAGATACAGCGGAGACTAATTAATGCGCATTCAACGCCCCGTACACAAAACTGTTTGGCGCTCCATATGACTATACCAAGATACATTCTCGCACGATTCTTCGGTATGTAGGCCTATACTGGGGAAGCTACACACGAAAATATCAGTTTATGCAAAGGACTGCTTACAACTAAAGGGGGTCCAAATAAGAGGACAATTTCGGTCATTATGTGGTGAAAATCGGAACTAAGGCAATGAATGAGGAGGGATCTCTGATGCACCTTCAAGGATGCACAATCGCTTTAATTTTTCAGTTTCGCCTCCTAATCATAGATGGCGATGGTGATGTTAATACGGGCGGGAATTTTGCAACGCCTTCGAAAGTAGGCAGCCGAACGACAATCAACCCCGTGACGTCATCAACGTCCGCGAGCATGATTGGCTTGAACTGTTTCGTCGGAAGCGAGGCACTAAAGACGTTGCTATGTGACGGCACGGGATTTTGGCGGCCAAGAAGTCACTGCACGCGTGATCGGATGAACTTGAGCTAGCACTAGCAGACGACGATTACAGTTAGCCGATTGGATCGGACTGTACGTAGGCCACGTGCACTAGCTAAGGAAGAGCCTAATGGCGGACGCGGCGGGTAAGTTATTTTCTTCTCCAAAACCCCAACACATGAATATCGGCTTCCAAAGCAGAATCCCGCTACCTTCACCGCCAAGTGGCCCAACTATTTTGGAGAAGGAAAGTGGAGTCCACAACACGGCGCGAGGCAAAGTTTGGCAAGGCGTTTGGTGATAGGCCTATGTGGATGGAAATCATTTTCATTCCACTCAACTGGGAACTCCACCCTCGCCTGCTACCTAGGCCTACCTCCGCCGGGAGGCAGTAAGATTCAACTCAAAACGCGAATAGGCCCTACAACTCACTGTTCCCTAGAATAGGTGGAAGATGTGTTGTACTCTATGTCTGAGAGATTTGTTCAATGTCTGGATGTTCCTAGGTAGTTTAGACTCGGGACCCAGTCGTTGTGTCGCTCCGGAGCGACACAACGACTGGGTCCCGAGTCTAAGGTAGTTAGGCTAGGCCAACAGAGATCACCACCAAATACATGTAGGCCTAGATCTAGCTCTGCTAAAATACAGATTTGATTGAATGAATGTTAAATGAGCCGCGGGTTGGTCCGAAACACCAGCGTGAAACATACTTTTTTATTTATAACATGTATTATGTTAAGGTATATATTAGAAGTCTAAACATGTAATTTGTCACAGTTTTATGGGCCCAATTAGGCCTATACTATACGCCTTCCTGTAAGACGGATCGTCTTATTTGGTTTAAGCCTGGGGCCATGAGAATACCGTCATGTCATGATGTGCGTACGTCGCCCGGGGTAGAGATTTTTCGCAAAGCCCCCGAAACGCCAACGCGGCGAACGTCCGTCCTTTTGTTCGGTGCTCTTTTCGAGTTCGTGGCATGGAACAATGGGTTTGGCGTTCGCGTTGGCGCCGTTCGGGGGCTTTGCGAAAACGCTATTCATCGTATCCATGACGTCGTATCCAGGCCTACATGACGTTGTGACGTTGCGCGTTTTGCCCACCAGCTTCTTCATACCTGCCGCACACGAGTGCAATTTTGTCTCCGACGTTGCCTCCATAGGAGATTTTTGTCTCAGCATCCTGTCACCGCAAACGGTGCGTCACCCGCCGCAGACGAGTGAAAATTTGTCTCCTGTAGATGCGGCGTGACCATGGTGACGTCATTCGTCACCGAAAAAACCGGGACGAATGGAAACATGCTTGACGTCATTAATATAACAAAGTCATCATGACGCTATAAAATGACGTCACCACGTCTCTTGATTGGTCAGAATGTTTTGCATCCGTCTCCGCCTCCGCCTCCAACCACCGCACACGATGACAACGTTGCCTCCATAGGAGATTTTTGTCTCCTCCGATCAAACATGTTTGATCTGCTTTGGAGGCAAAAAAATCCGTCTCCGCCTCCGTCTCCGACCACCGCACACGATGACATTTGCACGTAGGAGGCAAAAATCTCCATAGTTGGAGACAAAATTGCACTCGTGTGCGGCGGGTATCAGCAAAGCAATGAATTTTGCCCACCACCCTTGCGTCATTTGCCCACCACCCTTGCGACGTCAGCAATGGCGGACACTGTCGGAGTTACGTCATGGATACGATGATCACGCCTAACATTACACTGTAGGCTACTTATCTCATACAATTATCGGCACATCCGTGGCAGCTCATTCTCCATCGTCAGAGTTGTCAGATTGATTTCCGTCTAACAACACTGCTTCACTCTCCAGTTGTGTGGTCTATAGTGTGCGCTTGGGAAATTGCGTTTTAGGGAGTCTTCGCAACGCCCCCGAACCGCCGACGCGAACGTCAATCCATTGCCCGACTATGGGCGGTTATTCCCGCAAATAAAAGACGTTGCAAAACACGGAGGTTACAAGCCAAAACAAGGAGGTTATATACCAAAACACGAAGGTTATACACGGCAAAACACGGAGCTTATATCATGCATGTGTGTGACAGAACAAGGAGGTTTGCAAAACACGGAGGTTAGAAAGCAAAACAAAGAGGTTGTAAGTCATCTAAAAGACCTCAGGTGGCGCTTCTAATGAAGGTTGCAGACATGGCAGAACACGGAGGTTAGAAAGCNACCAATCAAAAGCTTTTTGAATTGCTACGTATTAACCAGATTAGTTTCCCATCGTCCATCTATTGTCTGGAGATGAAACGTGATCATTTATTGATATCTGTCTGTGGATTTCGCTGTAAATACCCGGGATGTTTGTAACGCCGTGTCGACGAGTCAGTGGTCCATTTCTAAAATGTTTTTGGCAGTTTGTGGTCGTCGCCTTGACAACATAAGACGGGCGAGAGGACTATAACGTCTTGTATAAATGTTCATGCATGGCGGTTACAATCATATCCGATGACATTAGGTGGAAACTGAATTGCAATACAGATTATCTGGGTGACCGATAGGAGGAATAGCTCAAACTCAAGGCGGATACTGGGATTCAAATTACTGTCTCAGCATCGATCAAAGTTGCACAGAGAACCTGCAGCGGTACTGGTCGGACTTATAGGAGGAAACATAGACTATACACATCATTATTGTCTGACGTTTGAGACAATCCAACTCGGACAACGTACAGAATCAAGGAGACGTTGATTTCGTCGCTTCCAACATGCGAGGATTGGTCAGGAAACCTACTAAAGGTTAGTGTTCCATTGATTCAGACTGAGTGTCCTTCGCCAGTTGACAACCAGCCTTCTCAAAAGTGTAAAAAGAAGACGATTGATGGCACTGGATGAATAGTTTTATCGTTCTCACCAGTAGAGGCGCCACTGTCGCATCGATGAGCCCTCTATGGCGAGATGACTTAACTCCGAATCACTGCTATTTCGTCTGGTTCTCCCAAGTCTGGTAGCCTACCCGTAAACGATATTCAAAGTCACGTAAATCCTATGTCCATGCCAATGCTCAACTGGACATGCAATTCGATCAAATGGTCAATATTTGGAACGGATAATATTCAAATTATAGGCGAATCTTATGTCGAATCTCCAGTAATATTCTGTTAACATTGACATGACAGTACCCTGGGGAGGATTAATTTATTAGAATAGAGAGACGTCTCCCTGCATAGGTTAATCTTACGTACAAGTAGAACGAAGGTGATAGTAGATTCACTGTCCCGGTTTGTTGATGGTTTTGTTAGTTCGTTAATTTTGTTTGGTTTCCTCCTGTTCTCTTGGCCTCTGTGCAATGAACCATCACACCATGTGGGCAGGCCTCTCTTTCTGCCCAGCATGAGACACGAGGCACGATAAGACGAGATAAGTACTTGTCATACAGCTAGTAATCTTCTCATCTATTGTTATTTACTGGCCTATGTTCCGCAATTAGGTTTATACTAAAAATAATTATTTGTTCACGATAATTCTATGAAAAGACTAGGCCTAAACCATGGGAATGTGCATGAAAAGGCGGTTCTTTGAAACTGTAAGCTCGCGACGATACTCATGGGGAGCTGGGGACACACTGTCGAAATAAGAGAGTGAAACGTCTCTATAGTCGAATTTTTGATAAAGGTATTGAGAACCAAAAGTCAAAGGTAAAGATCCGAAAATCCGATCGAATTCAAAGCGCAGAACTCCAAACCAGGCAAAATTAGAGCAAATGGCCATTTTGACGTGAGTGTTGTAACAATTAATGGCCGCTAATACATGTAATGATCAACTGGCTCTTTTAACTGTGACATTTAATAGGTCTTGAAGGATTACTGGATTGCGTTCAACATGGTCGGTCAATAGGCCTACTGATTGACAATGAAAAGATAAGTATTTGTAGGCCTATGAATTACACGGGCTCATTTTTTACACAAATACAAATTTATAGGCAAAATATTCCACAATATGTAAATTCTACTTTGATGTTCATGTTGGTACAAGTAAGCAAACAATGTTTTTTACGATGTCGCGTGTACTTGTATTACATACCAACAAAAATACCAAGGTGGTTTTATCACATTCGGAGTGCCGCACGCCATGGACCTATAGAGGACGTGCAGCACCGATTATGACGTCACCGAGACGTCGAGATGCCGCCATTTTGGACGGCACGTCCAACGCATTCGTAGCGTCAGATGCCGTCCAAAATGGC